>VYZU01090869.1:0-23787 GCA_013401355.1 Ceyx cyanopectus | reverse complement strand
ATCCCGGGCTGTTTATCCCGGGCTGTTTATCCCGGGCTGTAGTTATCCCGGGCTGTAGTGATCCCAGGCTGTTTATCCCGGGCTGCAATGACCCCGGCAGTTTCTAGGTGTCACTGCAGCCCCGGCTGACGGCGGCTCCCCAGCAGATCCCTCCAGACCAACTGAAGAGCGAAACTCGCTCCAGCTGAGAGAGCTTCGCTAGGAATCAGCTGCTTTATAACCAGAGGAGCTGGAGCCTTCCTCCAGGCTGCCAGCACTCGCTTAGCATTGTTCCTGGGTGTTACGAGGCTTTTAAATCCTCTTTACATGGGGTATTTTTTTTCCTGGAAGTGCAGAGAAACCTTTCGATAGCAGCAGCAGGAGGATTTCACACCCATCACCAGCTCCTCGGCTCTGCAAGATACCCAGTGCCAGCTCTCCCTGGTAAAAAGTCTATTTAAACTCTGCTTTCTCATTTTTTTCTGCTCACTAATGCTGGACATGAGCTGTAATGGGACCTAGAAGGTGAAGGGAAAGTGGCTGGCTTGGCCCAAGAAGGCAATTCATGTTTCTGGAGAGTATGAGCGTGCTGAGGTTAATGAATTATTTACCTCAGCAAGTTTCCTCACCCTTTTATTTTCATTTCCACCTTTGAAAGACAAGCCCTTCCTATTGGCCGAGGGACAATCTGCTCTGCAATGCAATCCAGGAAGCATTTACATCAGAAACAGGGAGTTAATCTCTTCTTGGCCAATATCATTGTCTGCACAACTTATCTAAATATGAATTTTACTCTGTTTAAATACCCATTACAAAATCAGAGTTGAGACAAGAAAAAATATCTTCGTAATGGAAAAAAAAAAAAAGATAAAAGAGCTCTGTAATGGATAGTTGAACTTTGAGGTCAAGGTCGTGGCTAGAAAGTTTGGAGGCAGTAGTTTTCCAATTACAAGGTAAAGCAAACCGAGTTACTCCCAGATATGGGAAAGGAATGATCCCTAACTTAGCAGATAACAAAGCAGTATAAATAGGTTTTTGAAAGTCTCTTAACTACCTTTTACAACTCTTCTTTTCTTCTCCTTGGTTCATTTAAAGCCCCCATTGTTCCCAGAAGATATTCCAGGGATGCTGCTGTAAATTTAGGAGCACCATAGGATGGAAGAGGGTTTTTCTTATCATGACTGATGGTGGTGCTCAGGAAAAAGCTGCTAGGAGATAGGGAGTTTGAAAGGGTGGGAGAAAGGGGCTCAGACTGAAAGGTTTTGTTGAAGAACAAAGGCTGCTTCAGGCTGCTGAGGACATATTTTTTTAATCAGCAGCACCAGCACCTCTTTAAAATTCCTGTCTGGACTGTTTCACCAAGGTAAAAGAAAAATGAAAGTTGGGGGATTTCTCTAGAGTGGGTTAGTAGGAGTCTCGGCTTCCTCCCCATATCCTGAGCTCAGCAGGGTGGCCACCTAAAATCCAGGGGCTCCAGATGAACCCTGAAACCACAGAACCCAAGGCAGGAAACTCCTTCCAAGGATGAGGCTTCTCTGGCTGTTTGTGCAGACCCTGAACCGGGTGTGGAACCCAGGGCTGCCTGGCTGAGGTACTGTGCTCCCTGACATCCCTCTGGGACTCAGTGCTCCGTTTTCTGACCCACAGCATCCCAGATTATTTTGCAAGGAGAAGCAAAGCATTTTCTTCTGGTTGCTGAGCAAATCTCGATCGATAATCCAGCCCCTGCCCTGTTTCACACATGTCACTGCCTCGCTGTTGGCGTTTTGCAGAACTGCAGCCTTTGCTGCTCGGTTCAAAGGGAAGAAAACACAGTGACTTTGTTAAACCCAAATCAGATGAAAACAAAAGCCTTATTAAATGAAGAAAGTCTTTAACGAGATGCCAGCCGGCTCTTTAGAAGGTCCCGAGAACGCTTATGAAGGCAATTTAACCTCTTGCTGAATCAATCAGGGGAGGTTGGCACACCCAGTATGCAACAAATCGAGTTTAATTGCAATAGGCTTTTCAAGAACTAAAAGGCTGAAGCCCATCAGACAGAACTTGCACACTGTGGGCTTTGAGATTTTTTTATTTCTTATCATTTCTCACTGTTTTTGTGGGGAGCTTCACTTCAATATCTTTGCTGGACACTTGGTATCATGGAAATTTTCCTAATTTCTGAAGCTTGCGTTTCCTGATATATTTTTTTTCCTGATATATTTTTTTTTTTCTCCCACTTTTTGATGTTTAATGTGGCTCTTTTATATCCAAGTCCCTCTTGCCAATTCATGAGATCTTGCATATTTAATGAGAACAATTAAACAAGAATTTTGTCTAAGTGAGCTCTAAGCTCCAAAGCTGACTTTCATTTTCCTCTGCTTTAGGCTGTTGTGAGCACTAGGAGAAAGGCAACCAAGATTAATAAAACTTTCCCATTTTAACACTGATTAGACATATGATTTAATATAGCCAGGAGAAGAAAAGAAGATGCTTTTTAGAAAAAAAAAAAAAGCAAGCAAAGATATGCTTAAAAGAAGGACAAGGGAGGAGAATATTTTAATACTTAAGATATAATAAAGCTTTGTATTACTCTGAATATTAAAATTGTCAACAGACATGACTGTCTGGTTTGCCATTTAATTTTTCTAATCTATTCTTTATTTTGTAAAAGGCTTGTTTCATGTAAACAGCCCTAAACCAAGAAAATCTAAGGTTGGAGTTTGCTTTTTATAATTCTGATTTTTTTATTTTCCTAAGTTGTTAGTTTCTAAAATAAAATTTATACTTTGGGGGAAAAACTACCAGACCCAGAGAGCATTATATGGATTTAATTTTGTGCTAATAACACTCAAACTTGCAGAAGTCTGAGTGAACTGAAGCCTAAGAGTAACACATTCTTCTGAGATACCTGTGGAGAGAGCTTGGCATCTGCACTTTGTCTTTTCTCATCTCCAAGCCCAATCTGAACAGAGAAAGAAATTCTTTCCTGAGAGAGTGGTGAGCACAGCTCAAAGCAGAGGAGCACTGGTGGTAAATGTTTGCAAACCAGAATCAAACACTCCTCAGTTGTCCATCACTGATGCAGCACATTGCATCTCTGTGCCACCTTTGGGGGGGCTGCTCCTTTCTTTTTGCTGCTGTGATCTCTTTTTACATCAAGTGGGCCAACTCAGCAGCCAGCCACGTGTGCTTCAAAAAGGAACATGCAGGATTCTGTAGGAAAATATTGGAATGACTAAGTAGTGGCTGATTGTGAGAAGCTTCCCCGAACTGCTCTCGTGCGTCTCTGTTTGAATTCAGCATTCTCTCTGAAGTGATTGCTGGGAAGTGGTTTCTCTTTCAGGTTTGCCTGCTGCTGAGAGACTTCTTTGGGAGGGTTTGTCCCAGCCATCTGTAGCCTCTGCCTGCTTTGGCACTGAAGCTGTCCCTTCATCCCTGATAGGTGTGAGAAAATGATGGCAAATCACAATTTTCAGCATTTTACACCATTTATCCTGCCTGCAGTAAATGCCCCACGTCAGACAAGCTTGGTTTGTGAGTTAGACTCATTTTAGAGCACAAATGACCAGGCAATGCTGGGCCACTAACAGATAATTGAGATTGCTTGGAAACCAGACTTATCCCACCCTCCTCCCCCCCTGCACCATGCCAGAGACCTGCTCCCAGGAGCAGATTCCAAACCTGCTTCTCTCTCCTGTGACATGATCTGGTATCTTGCCCCTGAATAGAGATTTTTCACAAGTGGACTTTTTGCCTGTAGGTTTTCCAGTGATTTTAGGGGACACTTTTTGATTTTACAGTCACCAGCATGAAATGTTAGGAGTGGGATCTGTCTGTTCCAGTTCATGTCTGCAGCACATATTTGTTACCTGGGCACAGCTTTAAAAAAGAGTCTTTTTTTGTCTTTTTAAAGCCAAGGGTGAGGTTCAGGTGACCAGTTAAAGCTCATCATTCACAAGGTGAAATGAACCTGATCTAGAATAGAATATTTCAGTATCTCAGACCTGCCTTTTTCTCTCCACAGACTAGAACAAAACTGTGGACAACTGGGGATGTCTGAAGTGAGCAGAGATGAATCCCTCTTCTTTTTGTCCTGTTCCTGGAAGTGTTGAATTCTCCACTGCTCTCAGCTGGCACTGTGCCTGCATCTTTCTCAACAGCAAAAAGTAAGTTTTTAAACTCATTTATTATCATGTTCAAAATGAGAGGCAGCTTGTGGAAATGATGCACCACAGACAGGTGGTTTATTTGTTACATCTGAAAGTGTCATTTTGCTTGTTGTTTTCTCATCTGGACTGATGGTTTCTAAGGAGGTCTGTGAGGTCTCTTGGTTCTTTGAGTTTTTGTTTGCTGGTTTTTTTTTACTTGCTTTGATTTGTCTTGTTTTTAATGATGCTCAGCCCTAACTGAGCCAGAAATACCACTAATTGTAAGGGGAAACATATCATAACAGCAACAATGGAAGAAAAAGAAATATTCTTATCACTATGTCAGTATTATTTTAGACTGGCCATTTCAAAATGGCAAGACTAGAAAGAAATCACAAGAATCCAACATCTCATAGCCTGGGTTCTAATTAAAATCCCTCCCAACCTCTAGACAGTCAGGGCTGAAAAATCACTATTCCTGCAGTTTCAACATGACTGATGAAAGACTTTAGACAAACCACAAGCAGCCACTGGATCAGTTGCTGTGACCTTATTTTAGACCAGCTCAAACTACAGCCACAATGCTCCAGTGAAAAGATGTTCCATGAATTTCAAAACATCCAAACTGTTGTTCCAGGGAGCTCTGCAAGGTACAGAACACGGTCCAAGTTTCACGTAGAGCCTGCCTGGCAATTAACTGGAAAGCTTCATCTGCAGCTTTGCAATTCTTAACAAGCCAAGACAAGGGCAATACATTTTAATTTGACATGTCCATAGTGCTGGCCCACTGACTTGGTCACAAATGACAGCAGCAGGGATGAATTCTAACTGGGGCTGTCTGCACGCCTGACATGAGGAGAATAACGAGGTATCCCTCAAGATGATGGAAACAGTATTTACCTACAGCCAAGAAAACCCTTCACGTGGCTTTTATCAGGAGGAGTGCTGGCAAAATGGCCCCATCAAACCCCTCAGCTTCCCCCTTAGATTAATTAAGCTTTCCTAAGGTATTGAAAGGGGTTGGTGACTGGTTAACATCCAGCAGAGCAGCTGGTAGGCCTGGGTCTGTGCTCATTAGCACTCTCTAAAAGCCATTGTGGTTCTCAGTCTTTCCAGGTGTGTTTGCCAGGATTTCCTTTTTGTAAAGGTGATGCAGCCCAAGATAGGGACCCAAACTGGTTATGATGGAACCAGAGAAGGGAAGTTACATTTACCTTTTGGGAGTCTGCATTGTCAAGAGATTTGTGAGAGGGTCTTACTTTGGTGTCATGGAAGGGGGGGGTTGGAAGGGACCTCTGGGGATCATGGAGTCCAACCCATGCCAGAGCAGGGGCACCCAGGGCAGCCCTCACAGGAACAGAGCCAGGGGGGGCTGGAAAGTCTCCAGAGCAGGAGACTCCACAGCCTCTCTGGGCAGCCTGGGCCAGGCTCTGCCACCCTCACTGGGAACAGGTTTCTCCTCCTGTGGAGCTGGAACCTTCTCTGCTCCAGTTGATCCCCAGTGTTCTTGTGCTGTTGCTGGGCACTGCAGAGCAGAGCTTGGCCCCTACCATCTGCCCCCCACCCCTCAGATATTGCCAGACACCCAGCAGCTCCCCTCTCAGGTTTTTCCTCTCCAAATAGCCCCAGTTCCCTCATGTGTTATCTATATTTTCCCTCTTGGTGACTCCCTTGGCTCCATGAAGATGCTACACCCAGTTCCAGTCTCACCAGCATTGACCAGTGGAGTGGCTGAGATGGGCTGGGTAACTCTCCATCCCTGTGTTTGCTTGCCCTCTCTGACCTTACACAGCTAAACAGCAGATGCCCCTTGGCTACCTGCTGAGCATGTGAGGGCCAGGAGCTGGTTCTGGTGCCTGAGGGCACCTGGAGTGTTGTGGGCATGGCTGGGAAGGTTGTGACCAATGCTGTGGGGCCCTTGAGTGGCATTTTCCTATGGATGCCTCTGTGTGGGCCTGTCAGAGCTCAGCATGGAGGATGGGATTGAACATCCTGAGCCTCTGGAAAGAGGATGGCATGGAGGGGGGGGAGCAGAATGGATCATGTTCTGTATTGCTGCCCATGGCTGAGATGCTTCAGGAGGAAGTTCCCTGTGAGCCACCTTGGGCCAAAGGCTGCAGGTTGAGTCTCTCTCTGATTTACTGAGTGTGAGTCACTAATTAACTCTGGGTTCTTTTCACAGTTAATGGTTTATATGATCATAGTCTGTCTTAGTAGTGATGCTCTCAGCTGTTGGCCTGTTGTGAGGACTCAGAAGCAGGGAGTTCTCTGAGGTGCTGTGCAGAGCTGCCAGTTGTACTGAGGCAATACCCTGTTGAAAAGCAAAGAATGAAGGTTTTGAACACAGGTAGTTAAAAGATCAACCTTCAGTCTGCCCTCAGGTATCAACCAGAACATGGGATGTCTCACTGTGCAATACCTGTCCAGGATGGAACTTGACAAGTCCCAGCAGAGAAATGGGTTTATTCCAGTGAATATTAGTGAAGGTTGGTGTTGTGCACCAGGAAGACAGCAAATGTGAAGCACTGATTTGACACAAGCAATGAAAACTACCAAGCAGCAATTAACAGGGAAACAAAAAAAAAGATGGTTTAATTAATCCTACAGATGTCCTATCCAGAACTGGGGGGTGGTGTCTGGGGAGGAGGTGGCTGCTTTCTCTTTTAACCCAGCAATCTAGATCTTCTTCACTAATGGGAAAAAGAAGGGGTGAATGTTCTGTGTTCCTAGATGGCAGGTCTCTCAGGAAAACCCTGGCACTGTGGGGAAGCAGATGCAGAACGAGCTGCTGTTAAGCTTCCCTGGAACAGGTCATGAAATAGGGATGAACTGCCTCTGCAAGTGTCAGTTCTCAGGGAAAGGCAGCAAGGGGCCCTGACCACCTGTAGGCACTGAAGATTTCATGGCACTTGTAACTGTCATCAAATAAAAAGCAGCATCCTGGCTGCATTCCTCTGGGGTAATGGATTTTGCCTCCCCACATTTCCACTCTCTGGTTCTAATTGAATCCTATTTTTTATTTTTTTTTTAATAGTGAATCTAATCAACCCTCAGGACAAAACACTTATTTTTGTCTGGCTCTTGACAAACAAGTGTTTTGTTTGCATTTTGCCTCTGTAATTAAAGTGGCAGCTGCCAATAGTGAATCGAACTATAGAAATTAATAATTATTTCCCCCTGTAAATACACTGTACTGTATTGCTGGCATGGAAACACAGCCCTCATTCCAAGCTGGAGATGGCTGTATTCCACTGATTAGAGACCAAAAAAAATGCTGTGTGTAGGTAAGTGTGTTTGGGAGGGGGAGAATGGCAGGGGGAGGGGATTTTATATGTGTGCACTTAGAGAATGCACGTGCTGGATGCTGAATAGAAATTCCAAGCTTGAGAAAAGCTGCCTTAAGCAACTCATCCTGTTCCTGAGATCATAGATGCACCATCATCCTCTTAAAATCAGGAGGCAGGACCAGGCAGCCTGTGAATGGAAACACCCTTAACCTCAAACTCATCCTACTCCACAGGATTGGCAGCAAAACACCCAAAATATCTTCTTGGTGTGGGTGTTTGGGGGTGGTGCTGTGTCCTTCTCATGGCTTAGGTGTTCTCATACACCTACAAGAGGCTGCTGCTGGGTTGGTTTATTCCTAGTCTTTAGTATTCCAAGCTCTAGCATGTTTACACATTTCCAGTGAATTTTCTTTTACTGTTGTATCTTCCTCCACCCCTACATTTCTGTATTCCCTTCAGGCATCTCAGGCCACAGGATTCTTCTCCTTTAGGCTTCCAATGAGTGTCTGCCAATCTCAGCCCAAGTAAAAACCTTGCTGTTCATAAGTATTTTACAGCATAGTGGCAAATCAATCATCTAGAAAATAGTTTGCTGGCGAATCCTTCTGTCAGAGCATCCTGGGAAATCATTTGCTTTTCCTTTTTTATTTTTTTTTTTCTGAGTGAGGAAGGCCTGAAGGTATGCAGATGGGGAAATAGACACTGTTTACTGCAAATAATTTAAGAAAGACACTTCTACCAGATTGTGCATCTTCTTCTAGTTGATAGGAAAGACTCTGGCACACTGAATTATTTATTCAGATGAGTAGAGATGCTGCAAAGGGCACCTAACCATATGTTATAGAAGCTTCTGGCATCACTGGGAATGCATCACAAATAATACCCTAAAAGTACAGCAGTAAAATATGATTGAAAACACCTCAAGAAAGAAACCCAACCTATAATCTTAATTATTCTAAATACTCTTTTACCAATTACTCATTCATCCCATTTTTTAAAATGCCTGGGGTTTGTGGGGGGGTGGAAATGAGGCCTTGGAGTCCCTCCTGGTGTGGAATGTCTGAGCATGAGGTGCTGAATTATCAGACTAGAGCTTGAACTCCCCATGGTCACAGAAACTTGTCAGGAAGAGTGAAATTATAGAATTTGGGCATTAAAATTCAAAAATAGTGTTTTGAAACCTCTGTTGGTTGAAAATGTTGAGCTCTTTCCTCAGTACATAGCATCAGCCTTATAATGGAATGAATACTCTTGGTAAGATGAACTTAGAAAACAGGGTATTCTTGGTTGTCACTAAAAAAGGCAGCTCTTGGTTTCAATATTTCAGTCCCTCATTCCTGTATTTCTTTCCTTAAATTCATCAAAAGAAGAAAAAAAAAAAAGGCTGATGGGAAGATGTTCAGTTCTTCTGCAGCTTAGTTTGCTAAATTCCACATCTTACATAATGCTGCAAAGGACAAACAGTGAAATCCTTGGCTGCACTCCCTTCATCTGCTCCTCTGCTGCAATCTTGTATCTACAGAACAAACAAGAATTGTAGGTTTTTTCCCATTGCTTTGCTTAATTCCAGGGTTTTTTTTCCTATGCAGTGCCTCCAGATAGGGCAGGCCTGTGAGATGCTCTGGGATTATCAAGCCTAAAAGGAGTAAATTCTCTTTACATTGTTTGAAAGCCACATCAGGGTCTCTCTCACAGTTTAGCAGCTTTCAATTGATGTCAACATCTCAATATTTGCAAGGCAGCAACAGCAAAACAGGCTTCTGGCCTCTGAGCTGAAGAGAGGCAGGTTCTCACCCAGGGCTCTTGGTGATTTCTGTAACACACATTCACACTCAAATTGTCCCCATCCATCAGCAGGTGCTGCTTGCAAAGCTCACAGCTCCTCCAGCCCCTGCACCGAGGCAAAACAATTCATTTTTCACCCTAAACTACAGCATGCCTGTGATCAAACTGGAATGGGGAAATGTTTTGCTTTGAAAGCAGTTTCCTACAGACTGTTCTCTTTTCAAATGACTCAGAATTCCAATAAACCCCTGGTAATTTTTACACTGACCAGTGGGATGGCAGGGATCATTGAAGGNGAATGGCAGGGGGAGGGGATTTTATATGTGTGCACTTAGAGAATGCACGTGCTGGATGCTGAATAGAAATTCCAAGCTTGAGAAAAGCTGCCTTAAGCAACTCATCCTGTTCCTGAGATCATAGATGCACCATCATCCTCTTAAAATCAGGAGGCAGGACCAGGCAGCCTGTGAATGGAAACACCCTTAACCTCAAACTCATCCTACTCCACAGGATTGGCAGCAAAACACCCAAAATATCTTCTTGGTGTGGGTGTTTGGGGGTGGTGCTGTGTCCTTCTCATGGCTTAGGTGTTCTCATACACCTACAAGAGGCTGCTGCTGGGTTGGTTTATTCCTAGTCTTTAGTATTCCAAGCTCTAGCATGTTTACACATTTCCAGTGAATTTTCTTTTACTGTTGTATCTTCCTCCACCCCTACATTTCTGTATTCCCTTCAGGCATCTCAGGCCACAGGATTCTTCTCCTTTAGGCTTCCAATGAGTGTCTGCCAATCTCAGCCCAAGTAAAAACCTTGCTGTTCATAAGTATTTTACAGCATAGTGGCAAATCAATCATCTAGAAAATAGTTTGCTGGCGAATCCTTCTGTCAGAGCATCCTGGGAAATCATTTGCTTTTCCTTTTTTATTTTTTTTTTTCTGAGTGAGGAAGGCCTGAAGGTATGCAGATGGGGAAATAGACACTGTTTACTGCAAATAATTTAAGAAAGACACTTCTACCAGATTGTGCATCTTCTTCTAGTTGATAGGAAAGACTCTGGCACACTGAATTATTTATTCAGATGAGTAGAGATGCTGCAAAGGGCACCTAACCATATGTTATAGAAGCTTCTGGCATCACTGGGAATGCATCACAAATAATACCCTAAAAGTACAGCAGTAAAATATGATTGAAAACACCTCAAGAAAGAAACCCAACCTATAATCTTAATTATTCTAAATACTCTTTTACCAATTACTCATTCATCCCATTTTTTAAAATGCCTGGGGTTTGTGGGGGGGTGGAAATGAGGCCTTGGAGTCCCTCCTGGTGTGGAATGTCTGAGCATGAGGTGCTGAATTATCAGACTAGAGCTTGAACTCCCCATGGTCACAGAAACTTGTCAGGAAGAGTGAAATTATAGAATTTGGGCATTAAAATTCAAAAATAGTGTTTTGAAACCTCTGTTGGTTGAAAATGTTGAGCTCTTTCCTCAGTACATAGCATCAGCCTTATAATGGAATGAATACTCTTGGTAAGATGAACTTAGAAAACAGGGTATTCTTGGTTGTCACTAAAAAAGGCAGCTCTTGGTTTCAATATTTCAGTCCCTCATTCCTGTATTTCTTTCCTTAAATTCATCAAAAGAAGAAAAAAAAAAAAGGCTGATGGGAAGATGTTCAGTTCTTCTGCAGCTTAGTTTGCTAAATTCCACATCTTACATAATGCTGCAAAGGACAAACAGTGAAATCCTTGGCTGCACTCCCTTCATCTGCTCCTCTGCTGCAATCTTGTATCTACAGAACAAACAAGAATTGTAGGTTTTTTCCCATTGCTTTGCTTAATTCCAGGGTTTTTTTTCCTATGCAGTGCCTCCAGATAGGGCAGGCCTGTGAGATGCTCTGGGATTATCAAGCCTAAAAGGAGTAAATTCTCTTTACATTGTTTGAAAGCCACATCAGGGTCTCTCTCACAGTTTAGCAGCTTTCAATTGATGTCAACATCTCAATATTTGCAAGGCAGCAACAGCAAAACAGGCTTCTGGCCTCTGAGCTGAAGAGAGGCAGGTTCTCACCCAGGGCTCTTGGTGATTTCTGTAACACACATTCACACTCAAATTGTCCCCATCCATCAGCAGGTGCTGCTTGCAAAGCTCACAGCTCCTCCAGCCCCTGCACCGAGGCAAAACAATTCATTTTTCACCCTAAACTACAGCATGCCTGTGATCAAACTGGAATGGGGAAATGTTTTGCTTTGAAAGCAGTTTCCTACAGACTGTTCTCTTTTCAAATGACTCAGAATTCCAATAAACCCCTGGTAATTTTTACACTGACCAGTGGGATGGCAGGGATCATTGAAGGAATTAAGCTCAGCGTGGTAGATGGCTGCTGGATTTTTCTGTTTGCTTTTCAATGACCAAATCTGTAGCTTTTATGGACTCAAACAGCAGGGATCAGGAGCCACACTGATGGAAAAAGCACTAATGGACTCCATAGATAAACTGCTGTCTAAGGCCTTGTCAATACCAACAATGCAGGAATTGCCTGGAATTGTTTACTTGTTTTCTTTTTAAGACAACAAGGAATTTCTTAGTGCTATAAAATAAATGGCCACACCCCCCCCCAACCATCAACTGCTTCTCTTTCCTCTTTTTCTGCTAAAGGAAGATGGGGAACAACAACTTTTCAAGAGGGAAAAGCCACGTTTTCCATGTGCAGATGGCCTGCCTGAAAAAAAAAAAACCAACAAAGAAACCCTCCTCCCCACACCCTTCCCTGGGCAAAAGCAAAAGTTCTGCTTGTTAAGGTTGGTACCTCATCAAACACTCTTCTGGGACAAGGCCCCACTGAATTTTTTCATTGCTTCTCATGCCCCTAGCTTTTAATTTTACTTCTTTTGTCTCCCAAAGTACCCGGGAGCTCTGTCTGAGCAGGATCAGGTCCCCATGTGCTGTCAACCAGCAGAGAGGGGAAACTGAAATGATTCTGTGAGGACAGGATTTGGGGAAGGTTTGGGAAATGTGACTCACTTCCCTAAGCTGGGGGCAAGCCAGGAATTTAAATGAACAAGGCCTGGCAGGGGACCAAGTACACAGGATTTCACTGATCTATCATCTGCCTTTTTAAGACTGAAGAAACAAAGCTGGCACGAGCTGATACCTTCCCATGTGCAGGACTGGCATTTTACTCAACCTCCACTGGGGCTGGGGGTGTGTGTGTCTCATATACCTGCTTATAGCCTTGCTGGAGGCTAATTCTCTGCTTATTAGCTGATGGGGGGTTAGTGGTGGTTGGTTTTATTTTAATTTGTATTTTGAAGTGCTTCCTTGCAAGGAGTAAATTGAAATTTAGACAGCTCACTTGGGTATAGTGACTTCTGAAGTTCCTACCAAACCCCATGGAATGAATCTTTAAAGAAACAAAAAAACCATCCCCAAACTCACTTGTGTTGTGATTACCTTCAGTCCCCTGATAAAGATGGGGCTGGTGGTGTGAAAATGCATTTATAATCAAAGTTTACAGTGATGTAACATCACTGATTATTTCATTCAGACTGGAACTGGAAGTGGCACAGCAAGAACAGTGCTTAGGGGGGGGAAAAAAAGGCAAAACCAACATGCTGACTTAAGTGAGGGTGAAATCAAACTCAACAGGGCTCTCCTCTAGCTGGGAGCTGCCTTCAAATCCATCCTGCTCCTTGTCCTTCTCCCCTCCCCATCTCTGTTCCTCCAACAGCAGACACAGTTAATCTCATTTCACATCTGTCATTCAAATGTTCACCTTACACGTGCAGTTTATGATCCCTGCAAAATCTGATCTTCACCTGATACTGCTAATTGCTGCTCATTAAATCTTTCAGCAATTAATACCAGAGATCTTGTTTTAGTCTAACCCAAGCACTAGGGAATGATTTGGTGATCTGCTCACCACACACTCGTGGCCTCAGCAAGGACATTCCTGTCTGTTAGTTCACTCAGAATGCTTCTGCTACAGAAAAATGTGACCAAGCTATGAGGTAAATGTTTTTTTTTGAGTCTATTTGAAGACTTTATCTTGTTCAGCTTCATTAGTGTGGGGAAATTCTGTGAGATTAGTGGAGAGAAGCATCTCCAGGGAATGGTTTCTATCCTGGGGGGGTCTCTCCCTCTCTCACCTGGCTTTATTTTAGCTTTGAGCCATGGTTTTTTAGACACTCCTGATGGACAAACTGCAGGATCTGGCAGTGGGTTTGTAGGAGAACCTCCAGTAATATGAACATGACACTGATCTTCCTCTTCTGAGTCTTCTCTGCTGCTTTCAACATTTATCCTGAGTCACTTTCTCTCTAGAAACCTTCCCAGAGCTGTGGTGATGCAGGGGGAGTTCATCTCTTGGGGAAGAGTGGTATTTGTAAGCACACAGGGGAAGAAAAAAGGGTTGTGTTAGGAAATATTTTAATAGCTTTGTATTTATGACTGCTGGGTGAAGGCACGTGAAGCATTTCCTAATTCTGATCTGCTGCTCTCAGCATCAAATGTGGTGAGCAGGTTGGGTTTCTGTTTAAAAAATAGAATAGTAACCACCAAAAGTGTTGAACCTTGGATTGGACACTAGACTCATACTGTGAAAAGGAAAATATGGAGATGAAACAGCAATTTGTGACTGTCACTTGACACGTGGAGTTCCAGCTCCATCCTTAACCATCCTTGGTGCTGCATACCCCACACCTCACAAAAGCTGAATTCAAGCAGAAGGTTGTTTCAGGGTTGTGCTTGCAGAGCTTTTTGTGCCCTTTGGTTCCCTTTTCTCCCATTTTCTGGCATGTCTTCCCCCTGAATGTGTTGGACAGAACAGGTAGCTGATGTCATCAGGAGATGGAGCAGCCTCAGGAAAAGGGAGGCTTCCTGTTGGCAGCAGGAAAGATGAATCTTTCCAACCTCTCTGTGCAAACAGGGAAAGCCTTGAGATGTTCTTCTCATCCAAACCAAAACCTCCCCACAGGGCAGCACCCCAGCTCTGAATTCCCTGAGCTTTGAAAGGCAAAAGTTGCATTCTGAAACTTCAGCCTGGCAGTCACATCCCCTGGGACAGCTGACAGAGTGGGAGATACAGCCAGTTGGTTTATTTGCACTGAAGCTGGGAGCAGAAATGTTTTTCCTGATAGCATCTCTGAGTCTAATTGCTTCAGGAGTTGGTAGAGACAGGGAGAGCAGCTTGCTGATGGCAACGAGCAGCAGGGAAACCCATTGCTCCTGCTTTCTGCCTTTAGCTGGAAGCCTCTGCAGTCAAAGAAATGACTGCATTTAGACCACAGAGAGAAAATAGGACAAGAAAGCAATTAAAAATAACTTGGGCAAACAAAGCTGTGTCTCAACTCGAACTTTCTGAGTGTGGCCATGAGACAATAAGAAGCTGAGCTGATGGGACTGGGTGCTGGTTAGATGGGATCTCTCCCAGTGGGAAGCATGCTAAGGAATGAAAGGACAAGTTGTGTGAGTTCTCTGTTAGCCATGTGGGCCAGGGCCACACTTCTGGCTCTGCTGGGCTCCAGAATATTGAGAAATCTGGTTTTTCCCTCCACCTCTGTAACAATAAAACCACAGATCACCCTCATGCCCGAGAGAGTTAAAAGCTTCCGAGGAGTTTTTTAGTGTTAGGAATAAAGTGAGTGTGTGACTTGTGGAAGGATCCTGATGGAAACACCATCATCTCCCTCTGGAGTGGCTTTCAGTGTCTGAAAGCCCCATGTGAAGGACAGGGATGGAGACAGAGGTGGAAGAGCTATTAACACTATTAACTGGTTTCTGTATGCTTCCAACTGCATGGAAAACTTGAATTTGCAAAATTTTCTTTTCTTTACAAACCAACCCATGATGAAAACAGGACTGGGAAATCCACCTGGTTTGTCTTAGTGGTTTATCACTGAATGGAACAGGACTGGAAAGGGGCTGTTCTGTGGTGCAGAGAGATGAAAACTCCTTCTGTTGGCTCTGGAGGAGCTGGCTGGTCCCTAGGAGATCTCTGGGGTTGACTTAGAGATGACTGAGCTTGTGCCTGGGCTGAAATAGTTCCTAGTTTGGTTTTTCTCTCAAGCCCTCTGTGATCTGGAGGGAGGTTAGAGGGCTGGGTTATAGTTCTTCCCTGTTCTCAAAGGCAGTTGCACTTGATTTTCTTGCACAATCTTGAACTCCAAGATCCACATTTAAAATGTAAAAAAACCCTCAAACTGCCAAAATACCAATTTTCTGTTGTATTGAGTTTTTAGCACACGGTTGGAGTGGCTTGGGAATATTATCCTGGTATTTGCTGTAGCACAGTTATTGGTAATTCTAATTCCAGTATGTTTCTTGTTAACAATATGAATTTATTCATGAGCTTCTCTAAAACAGACAGAAAATCAATACTGCTTGCCTGGTAGGACATGTGCAGGAACATGGGAAGGACCAGGAGATACAACTAAAGGATGTACTGGCATCTGGAAGGGCAATTAATATTTACTTTCTTGCTGGAATATCTTCTGACCCACCTGGTCCTTGCTTTGTGAATAAGTAGTTTCAGAAGAAACCACTTTTTTTTGCAACCACCTAATTTATTAATGATAGGACAAGAGGAAATGGCCTCAAGTTGGGTCAGGGGAGGGTTAGATTGGATATTAGGAAGAAATTTTTGATGGAGAGAGTGGAGAGGCCCTGGCACAGGCTGCCCAGGGAGGGGGTGGAGTCCCCATCCCTGGAGGGGATTAAAAACCAGTAGCTGTGGCACTGGAGGCTGTGGCTGGTGGAGAGAGATGTTGGGATGAAGGGTGGATTTGATGATCCCAGAGCTCCTTTCCAAGCACATGGATTCTATGATTCACCTCTGGGAATTGCTGGTCTGAGGGGTGTTTATTGCATAACAAGAAATGGGATTTTCCAGTGTAAAGGATTTTTCTCTCTTGCTCATTACACAGTAATGTAGATGTTGAGTGAGCACTTTGATCTGCTGCAGTTTGAGTGAGAAGCTGAGTTGATTTTTCCCTGTGTACTCTGGGGGAGATCTGCTGCTGTTCTAGCCCTCAGGGGCACCCTGTGACACAACCCACTGTGTGTTCATTTACACACAGCCCCAGATGTGATGGAAACAACAGCAACAGCTCTTCCAGATTCCAATTATTAGCTTGCCCATCAAAAAAGTCAAATGAAACACTAGGAAATGTGACAAATCTCACGAGATAACTGTCATCTTCAGCACAGAAACACTCACTGGGTGGGTAAAACCAGCCTGCTCACACTGCACCATGGAGGAGCATGGAGGGAGGAGCAGTCTGTCTGCTTCTGTCTTCACAGAGTCACAGAGTGGCAGGGGTGGAAGGGAGCTAGAAGATCATCCAGTCCAACCCCCCTGCCAGAGCAGGGGCACCTAGACCAAGTCACCCAGNTTGTGTTTCCCCTCAACCTCTTGTGCTCCAACTGACTCCCATGGCCTCTTGTCCTGTCACTGGATGGCACTGAGCAGAGTCTGGCTCCATCCTCCCTACACTGCCCTGAACATCTTGACAGACACTGCTGAGCTCCCCCCTCAGTCTCCTCTTCTCCAGGCTAAAGATCCCAGCTCCTCAGCCTCTCCTCAGCAGGGAGATCTCCCCTCCCTCCAGCATCTTGGTGCCCTGCACTGGACTCTCTCCAGTAAATCCCTGTCTTTTTTGAACTGGGGTGCCCAGCACTGAATACAGGATTCCAAATGGGGTCTCAGCAGTGCAGAGTAGAGGGGGAGGAGAACCTCCCTTGTCCTTGTCTTCCCATGGCTCTGTCTCCTCTGCCACAACCAAAGCAGAGAATATAACTTAGAGGAAACCTCCCTGAGAGAGTGCTGAGGTAGGTCCCAGCTCCAGGCCAGGCAGAGGACACTGCTGGCCCTGCTGTGGAGCTGCAGCCAGGCTCACTCCTTGGCTGCTCAGTGGGTTTGCCTTTTCTTCCAAGGAGGTGATTTCAGCTCCTGTTCCCCTTGCACTCTCTGCTCATTGGACAGCATATTTTTCAATTGCTCGGGGCTGCTTCCTCATGTTTCTTCTTGCTACCTGGGTGCACTTGAATGTATTTATTTCCAATTTCCAGTTCTAATGCAGTTTTCCAAGCATGTGGGCCCTGTCTGCAATTGCTGTCCCATATTTTGCTGTGGCTCCATCCCTCTCTCTGCTGTGTCAATTAAACTGCTTTTACTGTCAGAAACTTAGGGGCAACTTGAGATTTCTCTAAGACGTGGTGCAAGCAGCAGCACTGCCCTTGAGTTTCATTTTTCTTGCACTTCCTTTGGCCTCCTATACACTAAAATATGGTCTAGATGGTAAATATTTCACCTCTAGCTCCAAGGCACCATAAAAAATCCCCCAAAGCTGAAGCAAGCTGGGGTCCCAGCAGTCTAATTGAAGAATCTAGAAGTCACTTGCTCTGCTTTAGCTTCTCACTCAGACATCAGTGAACAAGCCCAAGGCTGATGAGCAGATAAAGCCAGTGAAATGGTGAAGTCAGAAACAAACTGGGAGGGGCAGATAAGTATGCAAAATCATCAGGCAAGGATGACTGCACGTTAAGGGTGTCAGAGGGAAATCAAAGATGAAGATAAAATACACTAGGCATGTGATGGGCAAGTAGGAGGCTGTATCCTCAGTCTAGTGCAGTAGGAAAAAACAAGAAGACCACAGGGTCTTGAAGATAAGTTTCCTTTGAACTACTTGATGATAAATTGAAGTCAGATTTCTTTTTCCTTTCCCTACAGACAAGTTCCTTGTGCAAGTTACATGCTCAAGTCCGTAGGAAAAGAGAATTTTGCTTTATTTTATGCTGCCCTTTTAATTGATTTCTTTTCCCCTGGCTGGAAGGACAGGGAAAGACAATTGGTCCTGCTCTGCAAAGGACAGCCAGCCCTGTGCTCTGGAGACTCCTACCTTCACATGTAGGTGAAGCTTGGAATGGAAACAATATTTTTGTCCTTCCACAGTTACAAGGTCAGGGCAGTAGTTAATTTTTTGACTCTATTTTTCCCCGAATACCTGAGGCCTATTTTCTGTTCTAAATTAAGCCCAAGCCATGAAATAATGCTGATATAAGTGGGATTACCTCAGAGCTCCACGAATGCACTCTTCAGTGGCTCTAACCTAAATTTAACACCAAACTTCTTCTGCTGAACGGTGGTTCTGAGTTAGTGGAGTGCAGATCTGAAATAAATCAGAATTAGAAATGGACCCGTTCCATTTCCTCTCTAAAACTGAGAAATAACAACCCTGAGGCTTGGCTGCTCAATGGCATTCTTGTGTGGGGAGCCCCAGCTCAGCTGTTCACAGCAAGAACATCAGAAATAATTTAGTATTTATGCAAGTCATGTCCACAGTGCCACAAACCCGCAAAGCTGGGCACTGCTGCTGACTCCTCTGGCTGCCTGGGCCTGCTTTCTGTCTCCAGAGATGTAGCTGTGTTCCCACAGTGTCCCTGAAGAAGAGAGGAAACCATCCAGCTGCTATAAGATTTAGTGGATAATCTTTGTTCTATAAATATTTGAAGCTTTGTGCTTAAAAAAAAAAAAAAAAAGGAATATCCCTTTAAAAAGCAACTTGCTGGCATCTGTACTGACTGGCTTCACTGAAACAATGAGCTGATTAGCTAATCCTGGCAAAATGCATATTGTTTTCTGAGAATTTATTCATATACATTGTTAGGTTGGAACTTGTTTAACGGCTGCTATGTAAATCAAGGAGGAATTATTTGTTGTTTTGATAAAATGAACTATAAGTAACTTTCCTATTTAAAAAAAAACCACTAAAAATGAAACATAAATAATTTTAAATTACCTTTCTTATCTCAAGCAACTTCAAACTTGCAAGAAATACAGATTTGAGCCTCATTAAAAGCCTGGTGACCAGGACTGCACAGCTTTGCCTGCACCCTGCAGGAGCAGGCTGATCAGAAAATGTGTTTTTATCCCTGGGGTTCACAATTACCTGAGAGTCCTCCCTGTGTGTTCTGTGACCCCTTATTCCAAAAGTACATTTGGATGTCCTGGGCAATTCCACTGAGGCATTTAATGCATTGTAGGAACTTTAAAGTCACAAGTGTGACTCCAAGTTAAATTTTCCATTGTGTGGCAGCTTAAAAATTTCCTAAAAATGCAAGTGGGAGCTCTGTTTGGAAACTTTTTTTGTTATAAAAAAATATTGTTTAGATGAAGAAAAGAAAGCAAAGTGCTGTAAAGAAGATTAGATGGCAAAGCAGTCACCCAGTTTGCTGTCTCTAATAACAGGGCACGTTGCTCAGTTTCAGGTGCCCAAAGTGAGGTGACTTTATCTGGGTCAATGACACTTTTCTTGACTCTTTTTAAGCTTATGTTGTGTTTTCACCTCTTCTTGACTGAGAGTTGGTAACAGCCTGATGCTCTGCAATAGGAAGTGTGAGGCTTGGTCTGTTCCCAGAGTGTTTGCTGGCAGATCCTTGTTTGCTTCCAGAACTCTCCTCTGTAAAGGGCTAGAAAAGAAAAAGAGGTGACTGAGCATCACCATCTCTGAGGAGAGAAAAAAATGGCAATACAAATCCAGCAGCATAAGGATAAATCTAAAGAGCAGGAAGAAAACATCTCCAGCACCCATCAACAGAACCCTCTTTCTCCTTCCCTCCCCTGGGTCAGTGAACTCAGTGCAATCAGCTTTTTCCACAACACCCACCATGTTCTTCATGGTTTGTTGTTTGCATCTCATTCAGGTTCCTTTCTGCAGTGTGGGACTCCTCACTACCCAGTGAAAGCTTCTGCTCCCAGTCTCCCTCTGTTCCACAGATGACTTGCCAGGGTGATCTCACGAGGACAGGAATCAAACTGAGAGCTGATTCTGGAGGGTAAGAAAGGGCTGACGTGACACAAACAGAGACACAAGTGAGTGTTTGCAGTCCAGCTTATTAGCTCTTGCAAGTCTCATTTGGACTTGTGACCTTTTGCATGTTAATATCATCAGGGGAGCCACAATGGGGGCCATTCAAACCCAGGCCAGTACAAAACACTTCATCTGCTCCTGTTCCACTGAACAATTTGGCCCCTGTGTTCCAGAGGGCAGGAGTGACCTTTGCCATTAGGAAGTTAGCATTTTCTCCTCCAGATCTATCCATTTGGCAGTAACAGCCAGCAAGTAATTCTGCTCTTCCAAGATTCTATGTCAGGAGATGAAGCAGGGTGATTTTTTTAGTGTCACTGGCTGTTCAAACACGAGGACAAATGCTGAGTGCTGAAGACTGAAAGTAATTTTCACATTAACACATCCCAGCAATGCTCATGCAGTTCAGGGCAAGACTATAACAAGCTCCTGGAGATAATACAGCTTCATTCTTGGAGCAGCTACACTTGAAGCATTAAGTCTAGACTGCTGTGCAAAGAAAACCAGAATAGCTAATGGGCCAGTCTTTCAACTTTTGCATTTGAGAAGTGATGTTAATCCAAAGTGAGGAAAAAAAATCAAATAATTGAAAATCATGTAACCAACTTTCATGCCCATCCAACTTTTTATACCAGTCACAGGCCAGCCCCTTTATATAATTTGGCTTAATGACTTTGGAAACACAGAAAGAGCTGCAAGAGGCAGCAGGTCACATGTTGAGACAAAGGCTTATTGGTGGAGTTGTGTAAATACTTCCCAGATTAGGTCTGATTCCATTTACCTGCTTCATGAACACAGCACTCACTTGGATGGCTTTAAAAAGCAGTAATTGAAAGTAAAATCCTTTTTTTTTTCAGAAGCTTGTCTAAGGGTAGTCACCTAACATTCTCCAATATAAGCACCTTAATCTTAATTGTATTAATTAAAGGAATCTACAAGGAGCTCCTAAAGCCCTTTTTCTCTTGTGGAATCAGAAAGGTCATGTGTGGCACGGGTGAAGGTTCAGAGCCACCATCATCCCCTCAATAACTATGGGTTTAAAACAGGAAAATAGAAATTCTCTGTGTATGGGGGGTGTCAAAATGACTCAGCTGCAGAGTCTGTGCTGAGGCTTCACCTGACTGGCAGCAAAGGGTTCCTTTGCCATCCTCTTTCAGAGCTGCAGAGAGCAGTGAGCTGGAGGAGAACGTGCAAGAGGAGGGTGCAGGTTTTGTTTGTGCATAGGAAGAGTGAGCTCAGGAGCTGCAGCATGTAGCAGCACATCCATTACTCACAAGCTGGCAGCTGCCACACACCAGTGCAAGCTTTTCACACCTAGGAGGAGGAGGTGGCTGAGCCTTCTGCAGGGAGAAAGGAGGAGAAGTTGTGTGGGAGAAGAGAAATGCCCAGTGATGGAGCCAGAAGGCTGGAGTATCAACTGGGATGAGTAACTGGAGAGAAACTTCTCCCTGCTGGGCCCCTGTCAGAACAGGGAGAAATACAAAAGCATCTCAGAATGAGAATCAATCCTATTGCTCATTCTCCCTCAAGTACCAGCTCCTCAGAGCTCTGATCTGATTCTGCCCAATACTGACCACCGTTGTTTTCTGCAGTATCTTGCATGTTTTAATGAGGGTTATCTCATTAAGTGCATCACAACTGTTCAGGCAACTTGTGGTGTTATTTTTTAGTGGTATGGCAATGTTTAAATCAGAAGTAGAAATTTTTTTCCTATCCAGAGGAGTGAACTCTTCCTGGTGTGTTTTTATGGCACATCTTGCAAACCTCAGATTAGAAGTTGAAAGTCAAAAATACTTCAGTGAAAAGGTTTAGCACCCCATTATTGCTCTAAAATCAGAACCTAGGAGGTTAATTTTGAATTCTTGTTTAATTTCCACGGGATTTCCATCTTCCTTTTTTTTTTTTCTGTGCTGTTTTGTGGTCTAAATATGAGAATTTAAAGACAGTCCTATCTTATTTAAATATTCTGAAGGATGGAGTGTTTACCACAGGGATAACAACTTTGCAGTGATTAGCTGCCTATCATAAATAACTTTGCACATTCTCTTCACATTTTATTTTGGTACCTTAAGCTCTCCAACCACAGATCTTCTTCTCTGGCAACTAAACCAGCTCAGAACAGAGAGCTCCTCTCTGGGTGGGTTCCACAAACTGGAACTGGAGGGTTAAGTCTGGTTTGAAACGTGATGGTGCCAAGGCAGGGCTGTAGGGACCCTGGCACAGCTTCACTCTTGCACTGAAGCATCTCTGGGCACTCTGGATTGCTTTGGGGGGTCTGCCAAGGGGCTGGGGCCAGTCAGAAGGGTGAAGGGGGAGCTCAGAGCAGTGTGGGTTCTCCTGCTGTGTGGTGCAAACGAGGGGCAGAGCAGGGATGAGAACTTCCCCAGAGCTGCCTGTGCTCAGTTGCTACCTTGGGCTACAAGCTCAACCAATAAAGAGAAATAATTGTGTTCTGGGTCCTCGGATTAGAAAACAAGAACCACATTATTTAGCTTTAAAATGATTTCTATTCTTTCATCAGGGACATTGTAATTCCCTTTTTTTTTTTACCCAGATACTTCTGGTGTTTGTTTCTGCTGAGGCCACAAAGTGTGGCTAATCTTCTAATCACACAGTCCATTTTAACATACTTAGTTCCACTGCCTTAGTTCCATTTGGCTTTCAGTTTGGGATAAAAAATTATAAACACCATTTCAGAATGGAGCAGGGAAACACCAAGATGAATCTTTGTGTTAGGGGGAGATTTATTGGAGTTGCAATTCCCTGTTGGCAACCAACAGAGCAGGATAAGGACTAGAGGGAGCTGTTGGTCACAAAGAAGTCACAAATAATCTCCAGCATCGTTTGTTAGGAGAAAAATTAGCAAACCACACTTTTCACAGGGGGGAAAAATATATATATATTGGCCAAAACATGTAGCAATAGCATGGAGGGGAGAGCACTAAGGTGGAAATAGGGACTAGCTGTTCTACCAGAAGCACAAATATTGCCTACAGCAGGGAAAGGGAAGCAAGTGAAAGATTGAATCCTGAGTGCTGTATATTTTGGAGGTGTAAATAGAGGCACTTCCATGCAGAAAACATTCTCATTTTCCTTTAGAAACAGCAGAAGGAATTCCTAGACAATTACTATACAGTGGAAATTAAAAATACTTAAGGTTTGTTTGCTCAAGAACTGATAACCCAATAGATTGTTTCATTCATTGTGGGGCTACTGAATTAGCTCAAGAAGTAGAAGGAAGTTAATTTAATAAACAGAAGTGTTTCTTCTGGAAAGAAGTGTTAAACAATGCAAACAACCTGAATCCTCACCAAATACTTTCCAAGGCAGATAAACAGCAATATCTGGAGGGTAAACTTTAGTTCATGAAAAGCTGTGTGATGTCAAAGAATGATCATGTAGCATAACACATGAAATATGTACAAGGCAAATATATTTGTTGGCACAAAAGTCCTCTGGCAGACTGAAGTAAAACATCCACATATTTTAGGGGTTATCTGGTTAAGAGTCTTGTGAAACTCACCAGTCATCAGATCCCTCTAGACCAGCATCTTTCATTCTGTTCTAATCATAAAACAACTGTGAATTTGCTTAGTTCACCACCCTTTCCTGTGAAAAACTGAGCAAACATCATGTTCTGTGCTGATAGCATCTTTCAGACAAAAAAAAGCCTTGAACTAGCAGATATCCAAGGGGAGGCTCCTGCAGAGCAAAGTGTAGTTAGACTGGAATCAGAGAAT
>VYZU01090843.1:1407-112122 GCA_013401355.1 Ceyx cyanopectus | reverse complement strand
TTTTTTCCATTTTTGAAGATTGGGACAACATTGGCCTTTCTTAGGCCCTCAGGCACTTCTGCTGTTCTCCAGGACCTTTCAAAAATGATGGACAGTGGCCTGGCAATAACCTCTGCCATCTCCCTCATTACTCGTGGGTATATCCCATCAGGGCCCTTAGACTTGTGAATGTCCAGTTTTCTCAACTGTTCTGTAACCCAAGCCTCTTCAACTAAGGAAAAAACTTCCAGTAGCTCCCTGCTTAACCATGCAGGTCTCCTAGCTCTCTTACTAGATTTCCTGCTCTTTGGGATACACTGATCTTGAGCCTGGAGGAGATGGTGTTTGAATATTAGCCAACTTGCTTGGGCTCCCTTGTCTTCCAGGGCCCTGTCCCATGGGACTTTTCCAAGCAGTTCCCTGAGAAGGCCAAGGTTGGCCTTTCTGAAGTCCAGGGTAGCAATCCTGCTTGTGGCCCTGTGCCTACTGCCTGTAATTCTAAACTCCACCATCAATTCTAAACTCCAACATCATTCAAGCAAGTTTCAAAGTTGTCTGTGGTCAGAAATGGAGCAAAGTTCCCAGGGTTTAGGACCTGACAGGTTCTAGTCTGACAAGGATGGCTTTTAGCAGCAGTGATGGCTCAAGCAGCACTTTCACCTTCTCCCTTTCCACCTTGTGACACTTCCTCCTCTGTTTGCCATTGTAGCTGTTCCTGGGGTTGGATGGTGACCCAGATTGACCAAGAGGCCCTGGTTCAATCCAGGGCACATCTGAAAGTGCAGATCAGGGGGAAGAACAGGCAGTTTGGGCTGTTTAAGCCAGCAGGCCTACCAGAAGAAACATTTGTTAACTTTTCCCATAGTTCAGTGCTTAAATAAGCCCATATGCTGATGAGGCTGCTTGTCTCAGCTGCAGTTGCTGAAGTTTCGCTATGTGGCCTGTTGACAATAAGTAATTTGCTATGTAAATTCTCATAATTTCTGCACTTCAAATTCATTTTAAGGTCTGCTGTGATAAATGTTGGGCTCCTGAGGAATAACAGAACCCTTGATTTATGCTCCTACAATTACCTCTGTTAAGTAGTCACAGCACTTAAAAAACAAGATCGTAGAGTGGCCAAAGGCTATTTTGTGCACCTCCAGGTCCACAGTTCAAATGCCATGTAAAGTTTAATTGTTTTGCTGATCTAGGCTGATCAGTCCTGCTCTCTGCATCATGGCACTTACTGCTGTCTCACTTGCCTTCAGTGCCAGCTGAGAGGGGCTGGAGTCTGTGCCACTTTATCTCCAGTCAGGCTGAGTGAATGGTGCCTGCAATTAATAAGGGATCATGTGCTCAACTTCTATAAATAAATGAAAGGGACAGAGTCATCCCTAGGAACCTCATCACCTTTTAGGCACTCATGCATACCATAAGTGCATTGGGCCAGCACAACAGCTTAGGAACAAAATGAGCAATTAATTAAACAAATGTACAGTAACAGAGATAACGGAGTACCTATCTCCACAGTGGGAAAGCTTCCCAGAGCCATCTCACTTGACCAAAGCCTGGACTAAGCCAGCAAGGTGGAAAGGAAATGAGTAAAGAAGTACTCAGTGGGTTTTAATAAGATCAGAGGTTATGACTGAAAACCAGGAATACCTAGTCCTGTCCTCAGGGTACAGACATATTAAATCATCAAAGGCTGTGAAACTTTCAGTGCATAGACACACTCCTGCCCACATTGAGCATGGAGTAACCTGAGACCCTGTGGCCTGAGAGGAGGAAAGGCAGCCACCTCATGGCACGTTGGGCTATGCTGGGCTATGCTGGGAGACTGCTTAGCAGGTAAGACTGGTGCCCTTTGGTTCTTAGCCAAGTTCATCATGTTGTAGGCTGCCGTGTCACTGTCCTTGTTTCCCCCAGCAAGCTGGTGGAAATACTGGCTGGGATTTTACACTGCAGCCACATTTAGTCTTCTGCTAAGATGGAGACAGTTACGTTGATGAGCTTTATGCTGTATCTCAAGTGCTGTATCTCCTGTCAAACAATGCCTACACCAGGGCATAGCAGAGCTAAGAATAAATTTGAACTAGGTAATGTCATAGAAATATGAAACTAGGAAATGCCATAGAGAATCATCAGGAAGTCTCACTGAATGACTGTAAGAGCCTCTGCCTCAGACATCCAGATGTCATTCACTGTGAATCTGTGCTGGTAGTTTCAGGAAAGCACTGTTAATGAAGTGGAAGTCCTGCAGCCTGAGATGAATAAAATAATTGGTTTGGGAAAAATGTTCTGGTACCAGTGTCAACAATGTCTAAGCTCCTACAATACTTTTAGTTCAGCAGAAGACTCATCTTAGAAGCCATATGGCTACAGGTGGTATGATTGAGTAGCCTAGAACTTCTCAGTGCATGTGGAACAAGTGTTCAGTAAGTTATTGATGACTTTTTTTTTACACTCTCTGGAAAACATTGATTTTAAGCAAATGTGTTACAAGAATTCCTGGCCAGCATCTCTAGTGCAAGAGCATTACCTGAAATGCTAAAATAATCTCTGTATTTAAATTATTTTGAGTGTAGATGTGAGCACAGGACACATAAGTGTTTTTGTGTGTATGTAACCTCAAACAGAAATACAAAACTAAGGAAATGTGTAAAGAAACAAATAGTTCCTACAAATAGGAATAATTAAATACCAGTTCAAATAGTCAGCTTTGCACACTTCAGTTAGTAATAGGGGAATTAACAGTCAGTCTTCAGGGAAATGATGATTACTGTAACTGAGAACAGATATGAGAGCCAGAATTAGACCAATAGTTTTACTCTTCACTCATGTGAATGTAATTCCACAGTGATGCCTTTGAATTCATTGGAATAGATCATGGTTCACAATGCTGTGAATTGGTGGGTTGTCAGTCCCTAGGCACATTATTAATAAAGGAGATTTTTCTTTGATCCAGTAATAATGTTATTCAATATATTAATCAATGACCTGGATGAAGGGACAGAGTGTACCCTCAGCAAGTTTGCTGATGATACATAACCGGGAGGAGTGGTTGACACACCATCAGACTGAGAGACTGAGGGGGGATCTCATCAATGTCTATCAATATGTTAAGGGTGAGTGTAGAGAGGATGGAGCCAGACTCTTCTCAGTGTCATTCAGTGTTAGGACAAGAGGCAATGGAAGTAAGTTGGAGCACAAGAGGTTTAGGGTTAACACAAGGAAAAATTTTTTCACAGTGAGGGTGACAGTTCTGGAACGGGCTGCCCAGGGAGGTTGTGGAGTCTCCTTCTGTGGAGACATTCAAAACCTTCCTGAATGCATGCCTGTGTGATGTGGTCTAGGTGATCTAGCTCTGGCAGGGGGGTTGGACTAGATGATCTTCTAGGTCCCTTCCAATCCCTAACATTCTGTGATTCTGTGACTGTTGAGCTGGGGATTTCCAGATGCATTTCATCCACCTTTCCAGTCCCTAGTGTTCAAACAGGGAGTGGGTACTGTGGGATATTGTGGGGTGGAGAAGCTCTGCAGCCAGGTAAAAGACAGTCAATAGTTTCACTAATGTATGCTTGGAGGGAAGGAGATGAGAGGAGGTGACTAGTAGTCATCCTCCATCACATATCTGTGGGTTGAGGCATAAAACCTTCCTTGTGAGACTACTTTAGGTCCAGCACAGAGAATTTATTGTCCTGGATCAAGGCCCAAGGACTGCAACTCTGGCTCTGCTGCTATCCGAGTAGTCTGGGACCAACATTTTACCTGTACTTCACTTTTCACCATCTGTTAAACATCTTAAGACATTTGTGCTGAGCATTGAACATGGTGAGTTCTGTATCAGCTGGGTTATAATTAATGAGAGGTTATGATGTGGCTGTTGGAAGACTTCCACAGAAACTGGAGCTTCTATTACCCACAACAGCTCTGCTCCCCCTACTCATCCTCTACACATTCCCTGTAGCTGATACACATTCACATAGCTGATCACACAGTACTGATCTGGATTTCCTTGTTCATAAACACTGCTTTTTTCCAATGCAAAAATGAGGTGCCAAAGAAGGTCGTTGACTTCATGTAATTTCTCTGAGGTGCTCAGATACCAAGCTGCTGAGCATACTCTTGATAGATGAAATTAGATAGAGAAGAAGTGAGATCAAATAGCAGTTTTCTGTTACTACCTTCCAGACGGTTGAGATGGAGCTCAGATACTAATGCGATGGGCATTCTAGAAACACCTAAGAAAGATAGGTCATTGAGAAGCAACTAAAACCATTCTCCCCCCCCCACAACTGTAGATATACAGATGCTTTCCCCCACCCCATTAAAGTCATCTCCATTCCCAAGAGGCAGCAGACTGGGTCTCTATAGGTATAGTATTTCTGGCTCTTTTTTTTCTGCCTGCAGTGGCTGTTGGAAAACAGAGTTTAAAGACGAGTATGCAGCAGAATGAAAATTTGTACATTCGAAGCTTTAAAAATTCATTAGCAAAAATGCTATCCCTTTTTCAAATGAGCAAGAATGATGATTCTAATTCCCATAACATTTGATTAGAGGAACAGAAACTTGGAAAAAATATACTTCTAACAGATTAAACTTGACAATGTTTTGTGAACTAATCCTATGCCTTGGGAAGTCTTTGATACATATTTTGTCTCAGTGAATGGATTTTAAGAGAACACAAGTAGTAGCCTGTTAATATTAAGTAAGTTTGGAATAGTGCTGCTCTACTGGTATTTGTATCTTTATCTCAGTGGTAACAATATTTAATTTTGATCAATAGGTAGAAAAGCGTAACTGCCTTCCAGGAAAGCTTTCACAGAAGATGTCAGGGAAATTATTTTTTGCTGAAATTCTTGGAAAAATTTTTGGGAGAAATGTGGAAAAAAGATGGAGAATCAAATCTTCCGAGCACTTTCATTCAGAGACATCCCAGGTCATCCTTCTCCTCTGTCCTGGTCCTCTTGTATTCTGACAGGCCATTTACACACCCTCTAGCAAAACATGTAGGGGATTTGAAACCATGACATCCATGTAAATAGAGTTTCCATGACCTTTCCATGGCTTCCGGCTCTTCTACCCCCTCTGGATCAGACTCCTCCCATGATGAGAAATGTGAGAAGAGTTTTGTACTTTCATTCTGAGATCAGTACATTTCAACCACAGTACCTGGAAGTTAGCAACCAGGGTTGTGCTCTGGGTGTGAGAAGCAAGCTGCCCCACATTCAGCTCAGAATCTAGGCTACTGAATGTGACTGGAGAAGGACAGCATTTGCAGAAAAGAGTGCTCACAAAGGCTCCAACTGTTTTCTTGAACAAGAAGGACAACTCACAGACCACAAACTTCTCTTGGAGTTCCTTATTGAGACGAGTCTCTTTGCCTTGGAGATTAGCACACTGTATAGGCAGTGCCCACAAGAGAGTGAAGAAACATCCCCTTAAACGGAGACAGCACAGTAGCAACATCATTAGTTACCCAAGAAATTCTCAGCTGTGGAAGCTGCATGTCTCTAGACTGTGACACTGGTGAGACTCCATTGTGATCTGTACTGTTTAGAGATGCAGTGACAAAGAATGGAAATATTTTTAATATCACACCAGCCAGCTCTGCTCAGGAATGTTCAAAACTGAAGTGACTAAGAGGAGATTTCTAGTCTCTCATCTCCTGTGGCATCACTGTTTCAGAACTCCTATCATCCTTTCCTCAGGAGGAAGCTTTTGGATGCCCTTGGTATCACTGAATGATCTCTTTGCAAGCTTATGTTTAGGCCCTGGACCAGTGTCTGGTTTTCAAATCCCATATACTTTGTGCTACGAGGGGGTGCCCCTTCTGAACTTGGTGCCTCTGTTCCACCTCAGGCAAAGACTACAGAGGTTTGGGCCAGCAACTTCTCCATTACCTCTCCGGTAAGAGTCAGTTCTTCCGACGAGACATGGTCTCTAGAAGTCCCTGGCGTGGCGGTGTGCATTCCAGATTCCACTTCAATTATTCAAACGGGGCTGCAGCGCACTGCCTGCCACTCAGACAGCCACTCTCTCTCACTTTTCATTTAAATAAGACATGCTCTCCTACAACCACAGAATAAGGTCTCAGTCCTGACATTTATTTACTCTAAGTGGGGTTCTTGATCCTACCTTTTTTAAATTGCAGTCTCATGTAAGATATCAGCAGCAAGTCCATAGACGGGTTTGGTGAAGCACGTTAGGAGACACTTTCACCATTTGAACTGATTTAGCAATTAAACAAGAGCAAATCTCCAGGTCTCTGTCCTTTAAGCTTTGGAGACCTTGGGGCCTACATCTGAGTTTTGAAGCTCTGATGTTCTGTAGTTTAAAACACAGTGTTTTCTGTTTTAAAACCACAAGAGTCCTGTACCCATGAAGATAATTTTTGTGCTGAAGGATTCACTCTCCTTGACCTAAAGAATCCAAACTGAACTCTTCAAAACCTGATCTTAGGGATGCTGTTTATTGCTTATGATCTGTCAGAAGCGCTTTGCTCTTGTGCTTATACACCTCAGAGAAGATTAATGACTGGCATCGCTCTACTTGGAACCCAATGAGCAACAGCCAGCTCTGTGCAGTACAGCTGGCAGGCCACATCTGGGGTTTCTAAACATACAAATGGTCAGACAGAGCCTCTTTCTGGACTGCTAAGAATTATGTGATAGACTAATTAGAGATGACATTTAGAAAGGGATTTTCCATTGTAGTCCCAGAAAGTCTCAGATTTCACCTATGAAAAGGGTGCTCTGACTGCCAGCCCAAGGGCCATGTTATGCCCACAGAAAATTCCTTTGCCTTGCTGTAAATGGGGAACAGCTGCTAGGACTGCACACAAGACCCAACAGCTGAATGACCCCTATGGTGCCTGTACACAATCAATTATTAAGAGTCAAGACCTGCCACCGTTGCATTCCACATGACCTGCAAGACAGGTTGTGGGAAAAGAGTTGGAGAAGGATTTAGCCAGAATCACCTGGAAAGGCTTCATTGTCCTACATCCAGTATGTGGGGGGGGCAGTGCAGTTTGTTTTACAGTAGACTTCTGAGTCAGACAGGGTCATCAAGACAGTAGATCATGCAGCTTTTAATTGTGTTCAAAATCTACAGAGCTTTGTAGGATAAAAAAGTGTGGAATGGCATCAGCTATACCAGTGCTAATAACATTGGCTGGATTTTTTTTCTGTGAAGGTATTGTTTGTACTGCCTAAGAGCAAGTACTACCCAAGGCCAAGATACAGTAAGGCTTGTTTTTGCCAAACACCTCCATAGCTGCTTAATAGACACTTACTCTTGAGTTTGTGAGTCCCAATTAGATGATCAACACCCTGGAGCAGCTGGTATCGGGAATGAGGTTTACAGCAGCCAGGGTGCTGAGCAGGGAATACTGAAGGATATCAGGAAGTCTGGGACTTGTGTGAAGCCTCACCCTTCCCTAGGACTTAGGTATTTACCTATTGGCCTTGAGTTAAGTATTTAGGAACAATGAGGATTCATGGTCTCTGGGTAATTTCCTAGAAGTCATCCCTTTGGACACAAATAACTGGCTCATCAGGCATGTGCTTGTTGTTGTAACCAACCTAACCGTTAGAGCAAGGCACAGAACACAGCAGCTGTAACCACTTTCATTCAAAAGCAAGGCTGGAAGAAGGGACAGCCACATGCCTCACGTGTCATGACCACACCAAGGAAATGTCAAGAAACAAAGCAGTGTCCTTACCTCCTGGTACTGCACATGTGCTTCACAGCTCCTGCAAAGTCTGTATGGTAACCAAGGTGTAGCAAGAGCCTGTTAGTGATACAGAGTGTATGAGAGCATCATGCCTTGTCATCAGTCAGTGCAAAGCCCCTATTCATATCCCTTCCACAACACCTGAGAGTAGGTTGCTCTCTGAACAAAGGTATGTATGAGTAAAATTAAACTCTTTGAAAGATTTTTCCTAAATTTCCAGTTCTTCAAAGTCTCTGTGCCTGGTCAGCTTTCTTTAGGTTATACATAACCAGTAGAAATTTACTTGTAACACTTTGTATTCATGTACTGCACACTTATCCTATCTCATAACCTCACTGCCTCCTTGTACCTCCTCTCTGGCCATCTCCTGGTGTTCCAATTGAATCACGACACCACTTTTGCCAACAGTATGTTTTCGCTTTGGTTGTATGAAGAAATATCAGTATTAGCAACTTCAAATATCTTGCAATCATGAATCAAGCCACAAAACAAACAAAAAAAAAAAGCAAAAGTTTGCTTTAAAAACACATTTTTAAGAAGTATGTAGGTTTCATTCTACCTGACTTCTTGTATTTCAGTATTGAGACTCTTGCTTTCAGGCTTTTCTCCTCCATCACCATGGTTAGAAATAATATTTTGGTCCATGAGCTGGGCGTGACAGAAACCACTAGATATCTGAGGCTCACAATAAATTGTTTGAATTGACAATGTTGTTCAGCTGTTTGTAAGACTATCTGGCATTTAAACCCAGTGCACAAAAAAATCTGAAGTGGGTAGAAAATGTTGTCAGACTGGAATGGCAGCTGACTGCAAAGGTGTAAAGGGCAGTGAAGCATGTGTTGCTTGCACAGTCCCTTGCCTGCCATGGACTTCCCATGTGGCCTTGGGCAAGTCACTTTGGCATCCCTGGGCCTCAGCTTCTTGCCATTGAAAAGGTGGGACATTTCCTTTCTGCACAGAGGTGCTGGGGAGATAGGTATGTTAGAAGTGCGATAGGGTGGGGCAGTAAGGTTTATAAGATTTATTATACAAAGTCAAAGTATTAGAGAGTTAGAGTTATCCTGGATTCAGAAATTGATATAGTTTATTATGTTAAAGCTGTCTTGGGAAACGAAGATATGAAGTATTTTCCCTCACTCCAGGAAAAACCCTACAGCTTGATTCTGCTACAACAGCTTGTAAAAGAATCTCACTTGTCTTTCTTCCTCAATTGTTCTGAAAGATGACTGCTTTTTCTCATTTTATTCTAAAATTCTTTAATTTAATTAGCATCTAGGTATAAAACAAAGTTGTTTTGTTAATATTAATTGGTGAGCCTTTAGTTTAGTTCTCAATCATTTGTCTCAGGGTTATCAATGAAAAAGATTAAAAAGTTACCGTCTAGTAGGATACAAAGAGAATCTTGGCTTCAGAATTTATCAAATTGAATGAATTAGTCGGAAGATTCCTTCAGGTCTCAATTGACCGCACTTCAATTGAAATAGCAACATGCAAAGAGCTCTGCATGTCTGCAGTGCCACCTGTATTCAGATGAGATGTTTTAGTGATGCCTCCACACAGTCTTTCTGGTCTCCTTGCAGAAAAGAGAAGCCAGACCCCACCAGCAACACCCTGCCTTCCACACCTCAACTCAAGCAGCTCTGTCTGAACTGAGCTAGGGACCCTGTGCCTCTTACTGCAACTCTGGGTTCAAAGAATCACAGATTCAGCTGCCCTGACCTCATCATAGCTCCCTTCAGCCTCTTTCACTTTTCCCCATGGGTCTTTAATAAAGCTGAGTTACTAACACAATAAAGATGGACCTAAAGAAGAACTAGACCATGTTTTGTAATCAACCCTCCAAAGCTGTTGCGGGCTAGCAACATGGTTCCACTTTTGACTCATCTCTAGAAATTAGCTTCCTTTTTTTCTGCCAAAAAAGGTGACCTGCCAGCTAGTCAGACGCAAGGTAATTTGTCCCGTTTATCTGATGACTTTGATAAAGTATGGAGATTAATGCTCTTCCTTCATACTAAAGTTCTGGCTTGTTTATATGCTGTAATCCCAAGTGACTTCTTTTTACGGTGAGATCTTCAACACAACAATAATTTGGAGAGAAATCTTGGTTGTAAAACTAAAAAAGCACTTTAAATACACTCTTGATGTCTTTTCTTCCAGCTTGCACATTTATCCCTAGTCGTGGCCCCTCTCAGCAGTCATGAGATAAGCTTTGAAGAAACAAGGTCGTTGATTGACAGCTCATTAGAAGTTGCAAGAGCAGCAAAAGGGAGCCTGCCCACAACTGGGGCTCACTGCCTGCTTGGCCCAAAGGCTGCTGGTCAGCACTGGCCTGAGAGGAACAAAGACAGCAGGAGACAGTGGAGGAAAACAACATGAAATTTTCATGGTGTGCAAGAAAGGCCAGGTGTAATGGATCAGGCCCAAAGCCTCCCCTGCCCCCACTGCCCCGCCACGTAGATTTACTTTCTATATATAGGCACTAACAGATACCATAGGTTGTGCCATGTGGCATGTACACATACACGCAAATTCAAGAAATCCTGATTTTTCTATGCCAGACTGAATTTGTGAATCAATTTATAAATTAAATGCTCCAAGTACATACAGTGTTAATATATGTACATATTAGATGTCACAGCTCCAGCCTCAGATAAGGTCACACACTGAGCCAAACTCACCCCTGCAGCATAAGCCAGACAAGGTTTACTAGGAATGAATTTGGCTTAATGTGCCTGCCTGTAGTTATGTTTGTTTTTACAAATCCTGTTTATCCCTCACGTAAGCATATTCCTCATAGTTAGAAGGCTTCTACTAGGCGCATACCAATCCACCTTCAACCCACGAACTGGGTTGTCTGTTTCTTTAGCTTCCCTCAGGGGTCTTTCAAGCTCTCTGTTTCATTCTGGAGGGCACTTGCTCCTGACATCAAAACCCCTTCTCATCATGCAGGGCTGGTGACAGCCCTCCCTCAGCCTGTGAGTGCTAAATGATAGAGAGGCATTCATAACAAATTAATGCAAGGAAAATCAGCCTTTGTCCTTTGTATACAATGTCACCTGACAATAGCTACAAGCGATTTTTAGTTGAAACTTTCCAATGGTGGTTTTCTCCACTTTTCCATGTTGAGGAGTATTCTGTTTAACATGTAAGTAGGTATTTGACATCAAAGTTGATATCATTTTTATTCCTGCAGGTCACCTTCTCTAACTTTTGTAAGTACTCAGGAAAACACAGTTATCCATCTTATCTAGCAGTTATCTAATGTATAGTTATTTTGTAGTTATCTACTTTTCATGAATAGTCAAATACAAGTGCTTCAAATTTATCTTTTGTAAGCTTTCAGACTAGTAGAAATTCACTATGCAAGTGAATCAGCATGTCTGGATTATGTTTGTTTGGACATTCTAATATATTAAATACATGCGGAATCTTTTGTAAGATACTCCTAAATCTGGGACACCCTGGAGGAAACACTAGACTTTGACAGAAAATTACCAGAAGAAGATAGACTTGGGCTGCAACAGCTGCTGTTAGTCTGTTCAAGCTTAGAAACTCTCATATCCTCCTGGAATTTAAGCAATGCTTCTATTTGCATGCAGACTTTACATGTTGAGGAGAGATAGTATTTTGTAAAATGGATAAACTGAGACTGTACACATTATTATGGCAGGGAATTTTTTGATAAAACCTAAGATCATGACCTCAGTTCTTCAGTAAGCAGAGCTTAATTTCCCTCAAGCTAGTAGTGTTATGTGGGCATAAAGATGGAGTAAACATGCAAATAATCTAGAGTTTGATTTCAAATTAAGAAAAATTAACTTTTCCTATAATACGTAATAACCTTCTTTACCTCTTTAATATTCTTTCTCTTCATATCTCAAGGAGCTGTAAAGGTGATGCTTAAAACTGTTTTATTTTAGCAATAGAAAGTGAGTCCTGAGCCAGGCAATGTGATTCACTTAAGATCCTGTGCACATTCATTTTGAGCCATCTTTCTCTCCTTGTTCCGTCTTCTGTTCATGCCTGATCTAATTTTACTTTCACTTAACCATTGAATTTACTTGCAATGCTTCAGAAAAACTTATGAAGTACTATCTGCCTTAAAACACAGTAAGTTAGTACAGATTGGAGCTTGCACACAGAAACCTGCTGACTTCAGTAGCAGTTTGGGGATAGAGTTCGGGAGCTCTGAGAGTCACCTAACACATAGCTATAGCAGAAAGCCTGTGCGTGCACGTGGAGGCAAATGCCCTTTCAAAACTGCTGCCACCGCACACTGATACACAAAAACGCATGAAATGTATGTAACCTTTCTCCTATATTGTAATCCACCCCTTCCCTAAGTGGCTGCAGTGAATTGAAAGGAAACATTGCAGAGAGCTGCTCATTCTTTTAGTGTGGGGCTCTGTGGACTTCCTTGAGTCCCGTGCCACACAAAGGCAAGCACCACTCTGCAGGGACCCGGCAGTCCCAGGGGGGCCTGCGAGGGCCCTGCCATATCCCTCCATTGTGATTTCCCTTCGAAAATAGTCTCGTGCTTTACAAAAAGCCCAAAACACACACAATAGTGTGACTCAGCACTTTGGATCTACAGGCTACCAAGCCAACTCTGTAAAGGTGCCGTTCCTGGTGACTGAAAGAGGGGTGATTCCAGTGCCACCTGCTTTTGGACCTCTCTTTATAGTCAGCCCTCAGTAAAGGATTCCAACTATCTCATGTCATTGCTGCTGTGGAGATGCCAGGTGTACTTGGGCAGACTTATCAGCTAGTGTGAGATGCTGAAATAACTGGCATTGAAAGAAAATATACATGGAGTAACCTAATTGTCAAACCTTCCCCATGACTTTGGGAGGCCAGTTAGCACCTCAGACTGGATACCAGAAATCATTAGCGAGTCATGTGTGGTAGCTATCTTGGTTTGCCTGTCAGCAAAGCAGGTCAGAGACTGGCTTGCCTGCCACTCTATTACCACAACAATGATATTTGTAAAGTGCTTTGGAAACTAAAAGCACCAACTCCTAGTAACTACAACTTGTAACACTCTGTGGCAGTGATGGGGCCTGGAGTCACCAGCGACTAGGTGGCAGAAAGCAAAAGGACTGGTGATCAGCAGAAAAGATTAGAGGAAGAAAAGACAAGAGGGGACAGTGTTAGCAAACAGAAAGCAGACATGAGAAAGAGTAGGAGAAAACTATAACGAAAGAGAAGGAAAGGGGAAAAAGAACATGAAAGATTATTTAATCAAACATAGTTCTTCTGGTTAGTCCCCTGGCACAGGGGAATCACAGAATCACAGAATGATTTGGCTGGAAGAGACCTTCAAGATCATCAAGTCCAGCCATTAACCCTACACTGTCAGGGTCCCTAAACCATGTCCCCCAGTACCACATCTACGCGACTCTTAAACACCTCTAGGGATGGGGACTCAACCACCTCCCTGGGCAGCCCATTCCAATGCCTAACCACCCTCTCTGTAAAGAAATTAATGAGTCAGGAGTAATGAGTCAGGTCAGGCATGAGGCTGTGCAGCACCAGTGGGGAAGGCAGGGTGCTTCCCCAAGAAGGAAAAAACCAACCCTGAGTTATAAACACAGACAGGGAGGGTGCTGCCTGTCCCTCTCCATACAGCTCACATGTGATGTCCAGTCACCAAGAGCTTCCCACAGCTCCCAGATGGCTGCCTGGCTCATCTCACCATGGCTTCTTCCCTCTTCTCCAACTTTGCCATTCCTCTGAAACCAGCAGTTATCCTGCTCTCTATGTGAAACCTTCACAAAATCTTTAATTGCCACAAATCTGTGGGTACTTGATCAGCTTTCAACCTTCCTGTTTTGATTTCCCCAGTTTGTTTTCCCCCTAAGTTTTCCTCTAGCCAGAAGTTCTGGGCAAGATTTAAAATCATGTGGCAATGCTCAGGCAAGACTTCTGCACCCAAGGTACACATGGATATTTGAAAAGATGGTCATTTGGGTTTTGATACTTTCCAATAAAGCATTTTTTTGAAACAAAGTCTGCTATTTATTCAACTGCAGGTTACTTTGTCTGTGGAATATTTTGAAACGGTGATGTCTATCTCTCCCTTTAAAGAGGAGACAACTCTTGTGCTTCTTTGTGCTATAAAAATGAAACAGAGATTGTAAGAAAGAAATGGTGAACGCCCCTCCAGATTTAAGGAGAGGCTTTACTGTAGTTTTGTAAGAGGATCTCATCTATCTCTTTAATAAGTAAAGAATTTGGGTGACACAGGACCTTCTTGTCTCCAATGGAGGACATTTTTTCCCTGGGGAACCTGAAGCTCAGTTATTAAAAATGAAAATCTGTCTCAGCCTTTCAAGTCAGTTCTTGGAAACACCAGCAGTTAAAAAGGAGTCAAACTGAAGGACCCTTTGCAGATAAAGCTTTGCTGTGATCTTGGTACCAGGACGGCTGCTATCCAGCTGCACAGAGGAGAAGAGGTGAGCTATGATGCTTATTACATATCACACAGAAAATGTTGTGTTTCCTCTTAGGTGCTGCCTACCTGAGTGCTAAGCACATTTGCAATTCAAACCCAAAGAAAACCCTCTTCCCCAGACTGTCTGGTGCAGCTCCCCAGGCTGATTTGGGAAATGGGTTTTCATGAGCATGAGAGGTACTACAGTGAACTGGCAAATGGTTGATTGACATTCCTTCAGGAAAATTGTAAGGTGTCCTGTTCTGCCAAATTATATTCGGACTTGTTTTCCAGGTTTTGAAATTTGTCAGGAAGTTTGTTTTCTCTTACACAAACTATCCATTATAGCTTTAATGGAATTTGGATAGTATTTGCCACTGGATTCACTGGGAGAAAAATAAGGTTTTTTTGTTTTATGTTAGTCCTCATAAGTATGCATTTAAAAATACAACATCACAATGAATGCAGTGAAAGAAAAGGTCAAAAAGGAAAAATATTTTTTTTCTAGAAAAAGTGGATTTTTTTTTTGCCTTCATAGCAATCTTTAACTTCTGTGTTTTATAAAAAAAACCCTACCAACAGGAGAAATTATTAGTATTATTAGCTGATTATAATAAAGACAAAGACCAAAAAGTACTTTAAAAATAATCTAGGGGTGGTAAAACAGAGGATATATGAAAATAGAGGGCCTGAATTGCACCTGCTGCTTTATACTGCAGGAGTTGGTACAGAATACAGGAGGGAAATACAACAAATGAAGAAGAAAACTCATAAGAGGAAAAAGCAGCAATAACTTGTGTCCCCAGAAAAAGACTCTGCTCAAACATATTCTAGCTGATTGAATATTCAACAACCTGTAGGCCCTTTATGAAACTGATAGGAAAATCTGCAATTGGAGAAAAAAAAAAAGTCCTTTTTATATTTTTATCTTCTGTTTTTTAATGTTTACCTTTCTTTTTATATATTTTTATTAAATAGATAACAATGTGAAGCACTCACCAGTTTCTAGCACTAGATATTCCTTTAAAATTATTGGCAGAATTAGGCAATTCTGATTTTATTCCCACTCTTACTGTCTAGCTTCAGTTTAAATTTTATTTTATTTACCTAGGCTATAATGCTCCACTCTGCTGAACACCCTGAATGGTCCTGTATTGCACTAGAAAACATAAACACTCAGCATTAGGGTTCAAGTTTCTCTGCTTTTTAAACACTCGGCATTAGAGTTCAAGTTTCTCTGCTTTATCTTCACATTCAAGACAGTTGTGCTCTATTTTTCCACCATTTTCCATCCAAAAATGAAAGTTTTGAGGTCAAACCTCAAGAAGTAACACTGAGCATTTACCAGGATAAATGTGATATTCTCTGCTGGTTCCAGCCAAAGGGCCATGCAGCCAAATGTGCAGTCTTTGGCAGTTCTTTTTGGCAGTGGCAAATGTGTGACACACAAATGTGATGTTCCTCTTCTGTAAGATGGGAACAGTAACACATCCCTGTTCTCCTGAGACGACATGCAAAGTAGTTTGTCAGGACCTCTCTATTTTATGTCCTGTGATTAGGATTGAGAATAATAAAAAAGCAGGGAATTCAGAATCTGTGTGTGTCCTGACATAGGGCTGATTATTTTTATTAGTTTAAAAACCAATGGAAAAATAGACCTGGGATTTATTTTATTTTTTTTATGTAATAAAAATGTATGTCTTTAATATTTTGAACTTGTTATTTCAAAAGCATTTTCCATCCAAGATGATTTTCACTGGTACTGATTACTCAGGAAGGCTGTGAAGTCTCCACTTTTCATGCAGAGATATAAAGACTTAATTCTGTCCAGCAATGGGTATATCTGGTGAGTTCTGATATCTTCAGTGCCCATTACCAATCATGTTCCAAAAAGTTCTTGGTATTTTACAATCGGGTCTTACTATGCTGAATGGAAAATGTAAACCCCGGCTCTAGTGTTTGCAGTAGGAGTCAAGTGCAGCACCCTGAGAGAGGATGAAGCATTTTGCCAAGGCAGTGCCATTATTTGAGGAGAAAAAGAGTATTTCAGTTTTGGTGTCAGAAAGTGAAAAGAAGCAACCCTAGTGAGCTGCCTTAAAGTTTGCTCTCTTCAGAAGAAAACCCCAACAGCAATGTCCTCTCACTATTATTTATAGTCAGCAAGTGACCCTGCTCCCAAGTACACCCTTTAAAATGTGCAATGCTTTCTCCTACCAACACTGTGTGTTGAACCCCTTGAGCCCTTCCATCAGGACAGAGGCCAGCCTTCTCCAAGAGACTGGCTTGTGTGAGGAATGCACAAGGATGGTCAAAATAGTCAAAACCCAAAATTCATGATGGGCTTTTTCTGCCTCACACAGCAGTAAAATGTGGCAGTAAGTCTGTTAATATGTGTCAGTGCAGAAGACAGTGTTTTCCACTCCTCGGCACTCAGACTGAGCCTCCTAAAAAATCCCACTGACAAAATGTTCTTAAGATAACAAAATAAATAGACTCAACCCTGAACAATTTTCTTGTTCATCTTTTTCTTTATGATCCATGATGTTACCCTTATTTCCCTATTTCAACTGTGAGAGCTACAAAAATAGAAAAATAGAAATTAAAACTGAGCTCATGAGACAAGACTATCCCCACCAAAGTCAAGTTGGCCCTGTGTGGGTTTCAGAGCCCACCCAGACAGAGCAACTCACAAGAAACATGCCTAAGATCACAACGTACTCTGCAATTACAGCACAATGCTGACAATAGTGTTCTGTCATTAAAATAAGAAGAAATAGTTCTGAAGACATGTAGGGGATATGGGGAGGGGGGGGTTAACTAAATAAGAGAGGCAATTTTGTTCACTAGTTTTTAGAGCAGTAGAGCAGGCTGACAGAAGGGTTATAGGATGGCATGATATTCCCTCCACAGATGTCACAGGGACACTACTGCACGTGATTTAAGATTAATCTCTTGAATCAAAATGCCACTGTGTACACTAATGAGCAAAAACTCTCTGGCAGAGTCTCCGTCCCTGGGGTTCTCCCACTCCCAGGTAAGACGCTTGTCTCCATGCTATTGTAGAAACTCTCTTGGCAGAGTACGGTGAGGTTGGTGGTATAACTTGCCCCCAGTTCACAATTTTCCATTTCAGACTCACTGTCTCTGTCTTGGTTTCGGTCTATTTACTCGGAGCCATTTCTTAACAATGTCTAATTTCCTCAAGGAATCCCTCTGAGTCCCCTCTCTTAGAAATGCTGCCATATCTTTTTTTTTAATCACTGAAAGGCACAAATATCCTTCCTGAGCTCTCTTACCATCCAGCCTGATTATATACATAGATTTCAGTTTCCATACATTTTCTACACAGTAGGAGTTCCCAAAACGCAGCCTCTGGGGATATAAAGCATGGCCCCAACTGCAGCTCAACAAGATGAAAACAAAGCCGATCAGGTACTGTTTTTACTGTTAATGAGCCTAACCAGCAGGCAGTTATTACTCAGTCTGGAAGACATAAGTGGTTGGAATCACAGCACATCATTTTTATTTATAGCGATGCACGTTCAAATTAGAGGTGGCCCTCCAGCAGCTGGCATTTTGCCATTGCCTGACCATCAGTGTGATAAAATGTGAACATCTTGAAGATATAGAAGCCTTTTGCTGCTTTTTTTTTTTTTAATAGCTTTCTTCCCCCCTCCTACTCACAACCAGATTGACTATCAAAAGTGGACAATGAGGTTCAATTAATTTAGGATCCCACTCCATACTGAAAATTAAAAAATTAGTCCTTTTTCTTTCTCACTTGATGGTGAGGTACAAGTCAAACATTAGCTGATCTTCTCATAATAAAGCAAAGACTCAAGTCTTTGAGCAAATAAAAGATTAGACCTGGATAAGAACCATAAAGAAATGGGTTCTTGGAGAGGATGCACTTTATTAGACTGTTGATCTATTAATGGCAAATACTGCACCCAAAACACAGTGATTCTGAAGCATTTAACTGGAGAGGTGCACAGAGCCTGGCCAGGAGAATGTGATACGAGGAACCCGCCATAATTTGCCTCACCTTGCTAGTCATCAGCTTCCAATCTAACCCCTCTCCTGAGTTTAAGTTACAAACCTCAGTAACTCTGTGGCAGACTTGACAGCAATTAACGTTACTCAGCTGCCAGATAGGTTTTTAAATCTTCCAAGTGATCCTGTTATGTAGGTTTTAAAAACAGCCTGTAAGGGTGCTGCTCTGGGCTGAGGAGCCGGGTCCTGCTGCTCTGAACTTGGTGAGATGGTGCTATTGATTTCAGGAGGAGCTGACAAATCAGCAGTAGACTAAGGGTAAACAGCACTGAGCTGTCGTTTGGAGCATGAGGCTTACTTGTTTATCTTTTCTTCTCAGTGAGGGGACTTCACGGAAAGCAGTATTGAGAATTTATTCTCATTAATTCAGCTAGTTACTCCAGCATTTTAGTCACATACAGGAAGGAGCATGACATGCTGTAAAAGACTCATACCTCAATGTTCAGACTTCAAAAGCCAAGGAGAATTTTCTAAGTCATCTAAAGCTAAGAACTAAGGATTTTTCTTGTGAAATAACTAGCTGAAGTCAAACTCCCATCAATTTTTAAACCTACTCCAGCCACGTCGGTAGCTCTGTTGCCGGCTTGGGGTGATTGCTGTGGCAGCAGCATCAGGCTGAGCGCCGGCCCTAGGGTACCCTGCTCCTAGCAGTGGGTCCCGCTGAAGGGGGGCAGAAAGACGCTCATTTCCTTCCTGCTCCCACTCGAAACAGGACGGAGCAATATATTTTCCCACAAAGACTAAGGATGGAAAAGCAGTTTTCAAGCGAAGGCTGCTCTCCTTGCTCCACAACCCTTTCTCAAGACCGCTGGCGCGCTCCACTACCCGGGCCGGGGCAGCACCTCCGACTTCTTCTTCACCCAGACCCGCTGAGGAGAGTAACGGATCAAGGACCGGGACTTCCTCCGCCGCACACGGTGGGGTGACACACGGCAGCACCGGCCGCGCCTCCGAGGGGGCCGGGCCTGGACAGGCTCAGCCGGCGCTCTCCCGGGAGGTGCCTACCCTGCGGCCGCGCCGCGCCGGGGACTCCTCCCGCGCGGCTGCGGTGGCTGTTCTCCGCCTCTCTCCGCCCATTGGCCAGCGGGCGAGGGCGGGGCGCGGCGGGGGCGGCACCGCCGTCAGCTGTTCGCGGTCCGCCCGGCGGCGGCGGCGGCAGTAGTGTGGCGGTGGGGAGGCGCGGCGCGGCGGCGGTCCCGGGACTTCCCGGCCCCGCGGGACGCGGGTCCCGCTTCTTGGTGAGTGCCCGGGAAGCCCTTCCGCCGCTGCGGGCCGGCCCTTCGGATTCAGGGCACCGGTCTTCGCGGCGCTGAAGCCGCGCGCGATCTTAACAGGGAAGGGGATTCGTCCCGGGGCAGCCCCGTACCAGACGGACGGTGCGAAGCGACTCCTGCCCGGGGATCCTGCGGCGACTGGGCGGGCAGGGAGAAGCGGGGAGCGGGCGGGCCGGCTGGGAATGAGCCCGGTGGGCACCGATAAGGCAGTGATTTGCTGATGTAGGCGGGCATTGGCTCTTTACCGGTAGTCAGCTCTGGCCCTCCCGGGCCACCCCGCTGGGCTTGGGTGTCTTGTCCGCCGGCGCTGCCCGCGGGAGCCGCGCTTAAACTTGTCGGTCGGAGGTGAATCTGCGGGCTTGGAGCCTGGAAAGGAAGGAGTTAAAAGCAATTGGCCGTGGCGAGGCGAGGCCGGCCAGCTTTGTTTTGGGAAGCTGGCACGCACGTGTGTGCTGAGCCCTCCCTCCGGCTCCCGGCCCGCCGCCTGTCAGAGCGGGCGTGCGGCTGCGCCGCGGCCGGGCTTCGCGGAGCTGGCCTCGGCTCGGGAGCTCCGGTGGCTTTGCTGGGGGAAGCGTCGTGGGTCGGACAGGGTGCGGGCTCCTGTGTCCGTGCCCCCACAGTCTGGCAGAGCCCCCGGAGCCCGAGGTGTTCGATGTCTGCCAGACGGGACACTGCGGCTCTCGGGAGTCTGTGACTCCCAGCATGAGCAGCGTTAAGATTGTGAAAGGAACTGAAGTGAGCGGTAGGATAAATCCTTCTTTACTCTGCTTCGGCGTTCTTTCCTCAGAGTTCTGCAAAAAAAGTTCGACTGTATTGCAGGAGGCAGAGTAAAACTTGTTGCTCTCTCAACTCCCTTTTGTTCAGGGCTGGTCTGTCGGCTCGCTTTGCACCTTTGTTGCGCTTTCTTGTGCTGAATGCCCGGGTCCCAGGGGGTCTCTGATGGATGAGAGCTAGCAAATCTTGCTGCAAAGACAAAATACCTTCTCGCCCTGCCTTTCTGTCAGGTGGTGGCCATCCAGCAGCAGGGCTGGCAGGAGATCATTCATGCTTGCATCTTAGGGCCTGTGTGTCCTCTTTGCAGTGTGCTACTTTAAGCCATGGATGAGAATGTTAATGAGTGCTGTGCCAAGACAGTACTGCTGTCACCCAGAGGAGGTGGACCAGCTGTGGTACTGGTACCTTTTCTGCTCTGCAAGCTCTTCTTTGGGACTAGTGGCTGTGCTGAGTGAACTGCTGAGATGCAACAACTTAAATAAATCATAGTGCCCCCGAGTTAGAGCCCTCTACAAGCAGTTTTTGCACTTTTCTGTCCCTTTGCCTCCTCTAGCATGTTGGTGTTGCAAGTGCTGCTCACCTGGGGGGAGAGGGGAGCACCAAGGGAAGCGCTGAACACATCCTTACAAAATTGTTATTAATGTCTCCTTCAGGCCTGAAATTCCTCTTGCTAGTCTTCCGTTCTGTTAAATGCTTCGAAAACGAGAGCAAAGGAAAAGACGTGAAGAGTTGAATTTCACTGCCTTGTTTACAACTGGGTGGAAATCCTGGAGATGGATCTCTTAGGAGACTGTCTTCCAATTGGGTTAGATGCACAGGTAACAGTAAAGGGACTTGTGTCTTTTTGTAAATCTGCTTCTAATTACTATATGTTTGCAAAGAGCTCTGAAATAGTAATTTAGGCTTTACTGTTGTGGGGTTTTTTTACCAGCATCTTTGTCCAACTTTGTGCTGCAACAGAGCTCAGGAGCATTTACTATGGTACCCTTCTTTAAGCACTGACACCAGCAATGTTTTTTATTTAGAAGTAGGATGACCTAATGCAGAGACAGTGCATGTAGGCAAGCTGCTTAAAGGGGTGATGAAGTGACCGTGTTGCCAAGCTTGGGACATGTCTCTCATGAAGAAATGAGAAGTTTAAAAAGTTGGCCCTTGCAGGCAGAAGTTATGGAGAGCTTCACAGAAATGGCTTTGCCAGCTCTTGAGTTTTGATTTCTTCAAAGTCTGGCCTTGTGATTACAAGAGCTTTTCTTCATCAAGTAGTAGATGGGGAAAAAGAGAATGGGACATACCATAAAGTTCAAATGTGTCAGGCCAAAACAAAGCGTACCCCAGAGAAGCAGACTAGCACAGGGCGATTTGAAGGATTGGGGTTGCTTTTTTAAAACAATGTCTTTTCAGTTTCTGTGTGGTGAGGTTGGGGGTTGGCGCTCTCTTGGTGACTCTCCTTATGGAATTGGAGCTTTGGATGGACTCTCAGACATGTGAACTTTGTGTCTCTCTAGCCCTGTACTCCAGGACTTTCCATAAAGCCCTGACCTTCACCACTGAGTTACTTACCTCTCCTGCCCATATAGGTGGGCAGCATTGGTTGGGAGGGATGCAAGCATGGAAGAAAGAGTTGTGCTTTACTCTTGGATAAGTTGGTATTCTCTCCTGGACAACATTCTTGTTGTGTCTTGTCTGTTTCCTGAAATGTCCCTTTATTGCAGGAGCAATGGATCGCCCCAGCTACCTGGAAGAGGACTATTCTAGCCTGGATGGGCTGGACGATGACGTGTTTCACTCTGATGACTTTGGACTTGCAGGTCAGCCTGGTGAGATGACTGCAACTGGCATTTTCACACAGAACCAGTCCTACAGCTGCCTTCTGGGGAGGTTTCAACTATTTCCCCTCACACATTGCTGTGGTCCCGGTATCAGGCATCCTGAGCAGCAGGACAAGGCAACTCAAACACTCAGCCCGTCCTCTTCCAGTCAGGATGTTATGTTGCCTTGTGGAGTCACTGAAGAGCCCCGGAGACTCTTCTATGGTAAGAGCACTCCAGTGTCACCAGCTTTGTAGCAAGCAACTGTCCCTTTAGCACTTGCCCAAGAAAGCAAGGTTTCTTTCATTAGAGCATTTTATTAAAGGACCAAAATTGCTTTGCTTTGGTCCTACTCCCTTAGGAAAAACAGCTTGAATTTTCTCTGCCCTTGCTTGTCCACTGTAGGAACCAGGTACTTGCTCATTGCTTCCACTCTCCTTGATACTCCCACTCTTTTTCTTTTTGGCTTTATTCTGTCACATTTTGTTTTACTGCTAGATATATAAGTGCTCACCATTGTATCCTACAATTTGACTACATTTTTAAACTTCTAGTGGTCTCATCAACATAAGAAAAGTCCTAGAAGTTTTCAGTGGAGGAAGGGAAATTCAAAAATTTACATGTAGTGGGACAGATTTTAGGTTCTTTACTGGAGTTAGTTGTTGAGTGACATGTCCACCCAGTATGTTACTAGTAATGGATGGGCACACTTAGCTTTGTATATCCAATTCAGCTTTAATTCATACCAGTCCCACGAAATGCCAGAGAACTGAGAAAAGTCTGACAGAAAAGACAGAGCAACCTTCAATGGGAGATAACGTGAGGCAGAGATCTTGTAAAACTGCAAAACTGTTATAAAAAAAAAATAAATTAGCACTTGGCTGAACTATAAAGCAGCAAGAGGAACCAACTGTAGGATCCTGCCAGTCATTTAATTATGGGAAGCAACACAATGCGCTGCTTAATCAATATAAATCTACTTAAAAAATGAATACATGTTTTACTGCATGTTTACTGTACACCATCATCGTTGGGCTTTGGGAACTGGACTTCAACATGAGTCAAAAATTTAGCATTATGAGCAGCTCTTGTCTCCTTAGAGCATACTGAGTAGAATTGCTGTTCTCTGTGCTGGAATAATGACTCTTCTGATCTCTGTTTTGCAGGCCATGCTGGTTACCGTTTACATGTCCCTCCAGTTGGCTTTGCGTTGGATCCGCATCTCCAAGAGGAGCCTCAGGAAGGTCAGCGGGAAGCGCGTGCTGAGGTGCAGATTGCACGGAAGTTGCAGTGCATTGCTGACCAGTTCCACCGGCTCCACATACAGAGGGTAGGGTGTTTCTGGAGGGGAAGGTGGGGGTTTAGCTAACTAAGAGTGGTGCTCCACGAGTCAGCTAAGTGGGCTGTTGTCTAAGGCAGCAGACTGCCAGCAGCGATAAAACGGCAGGAGTATCCTGATGGATTTTGCTTATGCTAGATGCTGGCTTTTCCTAAAGACTGACAGGTAGAGGGAAGAGAATGTGTGGGATTGTGTTTACTGCCTGGGAAGGTAGCTGTTCTGCATTAGCTGCAGCTATTCCAGCTCTTTCAGTTCATCACTGAGGGTCACTGAGGCTTTCTCCAGAGATCTCCTCCTTGTGCTTTATTACAGCTTTTACTCCTCCGCTCTTGTCTCCACCAGTGTCTTCTGTGGCCCAAGTGGCCATCTGTAGCTTGTATCAGCTCTTTCAGAAATTACAAGAAGATTGGAGTCTGTTCTGACACTCGTGTTACCTGGTAGTTCTCTGAAATGTTCTAAAGTATATTTGGATCACTCTAGACTTGCCAGTGAATCCTCTGTCAGGCAGGTCTAGCTAGTGTCTCAAACTTGTGACTAACTCCTCACAACAAAAAGCAGATGTAAGATGCCATCAGGTCTGAAAACCACACTCCAGAATCTTGATTTTTTTTTAATCTTAAAGAAGCCCTGCTCTTCAGTGAAAGAAAACAAAATGAGCACCCCTAAAGCCCTCAATTTCTTCCTTGCCCTCCTTTCCCTGATGAGTAGAGATGAAATGGAAATCCCAGCCCATGCAGTGGTGGTAGGGCTTTGGCAGTAGGCAGCACTTTGCCAATTCCGTTCAAGCCCCACAAGAAGAGCTTGTATTTCCTTGCAAATAAAAAAGCTGACATTGGTACTGACTTCAGAAAGGGACAGAAAGCACAGTCCAGGTGAGTTGGTGCTCTGTTAACTGAGGAATCTGATGCAATTTTTCTCAAAGGTGAGGATCTCTTTCCTCGGCAGAGAATGCAGCTTAAATCTAGGTGAGCATTTGTTCCTCTCTGTGTCATCAAAGAGAGATGGGGAATTCTGGGACTCCTCTGAATAGCAGGAGCATTAAAGCTGTAACAGGGAGATTAGCCTGTAGGAATGCAGAGGGGGCTATGAATGTCGTTTCACAAATTGAAGCAATAACGAGCTACCGCCAAATTTTTAACATGTGTTGTGTGTGGTGCATGGGGATTTTCCCCAGTGCCACCTTTATGCCTGAGATAACCGAAGACCCTCCTCTCTAGCCAGATTCTCGGAGGGAGGCGAGGTTAACCATCGCGCTGGAGGAGCCCTGGAGCGAAGTGGTGGAACTGGTTGTAACTTGACCCCGTTCATCTCCGAGGCGAGGGGCGAGGGGCGGGGGGGAACGCACCTATCTGATGTCTGCGCTTTGTAAACCCATCCAGGAGTGCCCACCCAGCCCGGTCCAGGGCGGGGCCGGGCTCTTTGCCGCCCGGTGACCTGTGGCGAGCTGCCAGCCGCGGGGGCTCCCGGTGCCACACATAGGCCGCTACCGGCCCAGCGCGCTGCTGGCCGAGGCGAGGCGGGGCAGGCTGTGCCGATCCGCGCTGGGCCGTCGCCCGCCAGGCCTGTGGGAGGGATAGTAAACAAAGGCGCCCGCCTGCGCTGCCTGCCCGGCGGCGCAGCCAGCGGAGGAGGAGCTCCGCTCGGCTCTCTTTCTGTCTTTGTTTGAACTGGAAAAGCAACAAGTTGTAAAAGGGGTGGAGGGAAAATGGAGCGAGGGGGGGGAGTGGTGGGGGTGGGCGGGAGCCGTTTAGCCATTTACGTTTGAAAACAAAACAGAAAAAAAAAAAATAAAACCAAACAACAACCAAAAAAAACCCCCACCAACCCAAAACCTTAACCCGAGGACGGAATAGTTGAGCCACTGGTTCTCCACAGCCTGACCCTGGAATACGTCTTGTCATTTGGACCCACAGAGGGATTCTTGTTTGTCAGAAAAACTGAGTTTGGAGCCACATACTGGTGTCCAAGGCACCGTTCCCTGTGGAGTGTTTTGTTGTCATTCCTAATTCCTTCCCTCCCGGCCCTGAATGGAGGATTTCCTTTGGCTTTTAGCACAGATCTCCGATGCAGAAGCCACTCTGTCCCGTGTACAGTGACTCTTCCCAGCCTGTTTCTTCAGAAGCAAGTGGTCTGCCCCTGGAGACATGTGAACTGGTTCACAATGTGTTGTGGTTTGGAAGGGGCAGTCTTTCTAAGAGATGGAAAACTGGGCTGTCATTCATCTTGCTGTGAAACTAATCCCTGATTTGGATGCCCCAAATGTCTCAAACATTTGGTCAAAACCAACTTTCCAGAACGGTGTCTTGAATCAGACTTAGAATACCACAAAGGTAGTCACACCAGCGTGGTCTTGTGAAGTCCTGAGAGAGCAAACCTGTTTTTCAGCAGGCTGGACCTCTTTCTATTGAGCGTACAAAGCATCTTATCTGAACCTGAGGAAAGGAAACGTCTGTGCTTTTGCAGTGGGAATTAGGAAAGGCTTTCAGCATTGGAACAGTGCACTCACCTAGCTCAAGAGTTGCCCTTTTGTAGCTTTTGAGTTCTGCAAGACTCTCCAGCAGTTCAGGTTATGGCTTCCATTCTGCTGCTGCAACAGCAAGGCTGTTTTGACACAAAGGCTGCTGGCTAACATGCATCCCTGCCTGAGAGAGGAACTGAGCAGGCAATAGCTGCTGAGGCTGACATCACTGAGTTTTCATTGGACTCGGCTGCATGCACAGGTCTAACCCCATCCCACACTGGGAACCCTGGAGAGTCACTGTTATCTCTTTCCCGGGCTCCCAAGGCTACGTGGTATTTATTCTGTGGTTCTTGGCTATACAAAAGGATTTTTGGGTATGCATCTCATGTGAGTAAGAAAGTTGGCTGCACCTATGCTTGCTTTTGGCATGTACACCATTTTCAGGGTTTCATTTCCTATTAATATATTAAACAGAATACAGTAGTTTAAAGCCTGGCTTTTTAATCTTTAGAACAGTGCTAGAGCAATAACACATTCCCTAGCACTCTGCGGCTTTCATCTCAAGATGCTGAATATATTATTGGAAGGACTTGAGCAGCACTCTGTGTCCCTAAATAGCAGAGCCTGATATAGGTCGATCCAGTTTGCAAAGGGGTCTGCAGAATGACATGCCAGTACCATCTATGTTTTCTCAATATCTTTAGTACCTCGTACCTGTCTGAAGCTGTATAGCTTCTGGCAGTGTTCCTTCTGTTGTGCTTTTCTCACTCTGCCTTTGGAAAACAAAGGTAGCCAAGCCATGCTTTCTGCAGGAAAACCCAGCAACTGCTACTTCCTCCTTGGTTTAGAGCAAATGTGCCTTTTACCATGGGATCTGTGAACTGCTTGCTGTAGGCTGAGCTTAAAGAGAGCGCTCTAGGGTTATGTAGAACAGAGCAGAGCTTAGGGGTCTGCTGGACAGTGAGCTGGGATGTGCTGCCTGCACCCCTTGTGTCCAGGCCATGGCAAGAAGTGCTTAAGTGCACTTGAGTTTCCTCACCTTGAGAAAGGGCTTTAACCTGTGCTGAACCAACTGTGTATTTCACAACATAGTGTGCTGCTAGGTGGGGAGTAGACAACCATGGATGGCAACAGCAGCAGGGATGGCAGCAGCAGCAGCATAAAGCTGCCTCATAGGAGCACAGGGTTATACAAGAGGGGTGGATGACACTATATTGGTATCACACCCTTTCAGTTTGACTTGCTTCATTGAGACACTGGAATGCTATGCCTTTTTTCCAAATAAAATAACTATTTCGAAGCAACTGCAGCTCTGAGGGAACTGCTTTTATCACATCTCTTCTTCATGGTGATAAGATCACTTCACAGGGGATAAAATTGTCTCTTTAAGAGCCAAGGAGTGGTAGCCTTCAACAGTTCTGGGCTTGGGTCCAAGCAGAGCCACTGACTTGCTGTATGACCTCAGACAAGTCTCTTGACCTCCTTGTGCTTCAGTCAACCCATCTGGAAAGCTTGGTTTAAAAAAAAGCTGAGCCTCAATGAGAACCAGATGCTGAATCAGAGCTGAGCTTTCTTGAGTAAATAAGTGCATTACAAACAACAACAAAGCCCCTTTCCAACACATCAGGAATCCTGCAGTTGATTTAGATATGCTGACCATGCTCAAAAAAGCCTTTGTGGATCTAGCTATAGAAAGCTTTGTTTCTCTAAAGTCCCTGATTCATTCAACAAGAAACAGGCTTCTTGTCACTTCAAGGGGCTTGAAGAGCCTATTGCATACAAATACCTGCATCTGCAGCAGCTGTGGAAGGAGGGCTAGCCATGTACCTGTTTGCCTCAAGTTAATGACACTGAAAATGTCCAGGAGGAAATGTTGTTTTCCTCTGAAAGTGAAACTTACTATGCTTTGCATATTTGTTCTCCTTTGTCTCTCATGAGAGTTATTGAGACCTCTTCTGAGATGTTTTTACTTATGCAACAGGGAGCTGTGTCTCGTTGTAACCTTATGGAAGAGAGGGTGGGTGCACAGCTCTACGTGGGCATTGTTTATCCCAAACTCTATCAGGCTTTTCTCCATCCTCCATAAAACATAATTTATTGAGGACACTTGAGGAATTGTTTTAACAGCTCCTTTTTTAAACTGGAATTGTTTTCAGGAAACTTGATGATGATGATGACTATTAAACTTCAGGAAAAATGTTCACAAAAGCTTCCTAATAATGTAATGCAGAGACTCAAACTGTCCTGCAGCTGAGCTTGTAGCACCATCAGCTCTGTACTTATACCTTACGTGTGCCTGCTGCTGCTGCACAAAACAGCGGGTCTCCTCTTCAGATCTCCTGTCAATGGATTGCCTGTTGATTCAGGGCTTGAATTTCTAGCTGAGGGTGCAGGAACATGGCAAGAGAGGGTACAAGATACAGAACTCCTGGAATGAGCCCAGTTTAAAGGGCAGGGCATAGGGTGGGGGTGTGAGGCTGTGTAGATTGAGATGTGAAGCAAAGCTCTTGCAGGGTGATGGAATTGGGATCCTAGATTGAGGAAAGGAGGGTGCTGTAGGGGGAAGAGGAGTTCTCACAGCCACTGGAGTCAGAAACTTGATATGAGGAAGTGGAGATGGATTTTTTTTTTTGCTTAATGTTTTTTGTTTGGTTGGTTTTGTTGTGTTTTGGGGTTTTTTTTCCATTTTGACAAATGACAATGAAGGAGGAGAAGGGCTTGAAAGTGCATTTTTCCCTTTGCATACAAATGACACAGCAACTTGCTACCCCTTGCCTAGCTCCTGTTCTGAAATCTTGCTGTCTGTGGAGCTGATTACTTGACAATTAGTTTAACAGAAACTTGCTGGACCCTTTCAGCTCTGATTTGAAATGTTATGTTTTGGTATGTTAAGAAATTGAGAACAAGAACATAGTTATGCCACTATATAAATCCATGTTTCTCCCATATCCTGAATGTTACATAAAGTTCTTGTTTCCTTCTTCCAAAAGTGAAGCAGAAGAGCCAGAAAAGGTTCAGAGAAAGGCAAGAAGGATGATGAAAACTCCATGTGAAAAATGAAAATTAAAAAAAAAAGGGATAGGACTGCTAGGCTGGAAAAAGACACAAAGCAATATTAAACAGAAATCAAAAGTGACATGAAGGAGGTGCATAGACTGATTTGTCCCAATGCAAGAACTAGGCAAAATCAAGTCAAGCTAGCAAGAGCCCATTCAAAGTAAATGAGGTAGGTTTTCATGGAATAGGTAGCTCCTTGTCAACACATAGTGTGCATCCCAGCACTTTATCTGGGTTCAAGGGGAATTGGGACAAGTTTATGGGTGTTGAAGGAGACATTAAATAAACAGAAACCAGAACTGACTTTGGAAGTCCTAAGCTCAAACTAGTTAGATGCTGAAAGAGTATTAGTGAGACCTAGTGCATGTATTTGCCCTCTGCTTTTCCTCAGGCAGCCACAGAAGGCTGCTGCTGTTGGAGGCTGTATTATGTGAACACTCGATGCAACAGTTACATGCAATCATTGTGTATAGATTTAATAAAAAACACAAAACTTTTGCATCAGCCTACCTATGCTTCTTCTCTATGCTTTCAGCTGACAAAAGATTTAAATGTATTATGGTTTTGTTCCTGATTAAAATAGGGGATAATGTTAAAAAGAACAACTTCCTGCCTCGCTCTGGTAGAGGAAGTGGGCAGAGGATGAGGGAGTTGGATGGCAGGTGAGCAATGGAAGGCTCTGTGCAATGGCACAATGTGAATCCTTCACCCTGCCACACACAGGACTGCAGAATCTTAAGGCAGTGGGGCCACAACCTCAAAACACCAAGACTACCCAAGTTAAAGAGCATGAAATAATTCTTTGGGACAGTGCAAGTGAATTGTTTTGCAATTCTCTAACATCACCTGCAGTATCACTGTGTGATTTAAATACATTCAGTCCTGCTGCTTCTCCTCTACAACCCCAGCAGTCTCTCCAGGCTCTTCTGCATTTCCTTGGCTCTCAGCACCATGCTGGCAGTGACAGTGGTAATGTGTTTTCTGCTTCTTGCAGTGTTACAGCTGAGAAATTATTTTTCAATTAAGAAATAATTGCACTAATATCCCACTTTTTTTTTAGTGTGGGAGACTAGGAAATGCAGGTTGTAACTTGTCTGAGATCATGGAGGGATCGCTGATTGGAACCTGGTTGTTCTCCCTCCCTCCTACTAACGTAAGTGAAGGACTGATCTTATTAAGATACTGCCATCTCTGAGGGGGCTGATGTTTGGACAGACATTTATGGTGAGGAGTGTGCGTGTTTGTATTTTCCTCAATTAAATTTTATGGTGGAAAGGCAGGAAAGCAAGTGTCCAACTGTTGGAGTCCTCCTTTGTTTCAGGCCATTGAGGAGGAATGTCCCTGCAAGCCTTTTATAGTCTCTGGGTTTGTTTTTTGCTTCTCCTTGGTAGCTACCCTCACCAATGGCAAAGGAGTCTTTCTGAGGACCCTACCACAGCAGAAAGAATAGTGATCTAAAAATAAAAGCTGTGAGGCAATTTCTATTAACTCCAATTAGGTTTTTTTTCCTGCTGTACTGCCTGATGAGATGCCAGGGGACTGCAGCCACCCACCGAGGAGAGCCCCAGAGGACCCTTGGACCCTGGAGCAGGCCGAGAGAGCTGTGCGTGAGAGCAGCTCTGCCAGGCAGTGTTTGCGCTGCGGCTGCTGTGTTTATATCGCTGGCTAAATTTAGCCTCTGAGTCATCGGAGCCGCCAGAGAGAGGCTGCTTAGCCTGCCGGCTTCAGGGCTGCACCTGCCCGACCGCCCTCCTGCCCTCAGACTCCCCTGCAGCCAGGCGGCCCTGCACCCAGGCCAGGGCCCCACACCCACCCCATACCCCCGCCCCTCCACCAGGATATCTTCCTGTAAAAAACCTTTACAAATATTATTTTAACAAAACCCCGAGGTACACTTTAATCACTAGGGGGTGTCTCCCATGCGTCAAGCAGTTTCTCGGGAGCACCTCCTTCTTCTGGTGGTGAGGGAAACAATGTGAAATATCGGTCAGTCTGTCCCGCGGCCTGTGCAGATTAGGTGATAAACAGGGTGTGCTGTGCGATGGCTCTGTCAGGTCATGCTCAGGGGCTGAGGGGATAAACCTGCCTGTGCTTGCTGTCTGCAGCTGGGGTTCTGGGAGGGTGTCTTATCCTGGGGGTGAGGAACCAGCATCTCTTCCTGCACCCTTGTCCTCCCCCAGTACTGTGTGAGTGCCCCCCAGACCCTGTGCCACAGGTCAAGAGCAGTATCAGGTGCATCTCTATAGAAATGCAAGACCCTTATTTACTGTATTTATGGAAAGTTAGTGAGTGTGCCCTCCGGGGGTGCAGCAGGGGAAGGCTGGGGGCCTGGGAACTTGGTGGCCGGTGGTTGCCCTTCCCAGGTTGCCGTCAGCTGGCTGTTGCCATGGCGTCTGTCTGCTTCCCCTTCCTGCCCTCTTTGGAGAGGAAGGCGTGAGTGGCTGCATGTTTGTTTTTGAACCACAAGAAAGTTGAGAGAGGACTCACCTACACAGCTGTGCCTGCAGCAAGTGAAGTAATAAACATCACCCTTTGCTGCTCAGACTCATGCCTCGGCAGGGGTCAGTGCCATTCCACTTGCTTGGGCTGGGCAGCCTCTAAGTGGGTTTTGGGGGTCTCCTGCACCCCACATCCCTCCTGCTGCATCCACTTCTATGTATCTTCTCTCTGTAAACCACGTGTGTTCCTTATTATGCTTCACAAAGCTTGATGGAGAAATGAGGCAGTACTTGAGGTGACACCTCCCTCTACCCATGTAAGAGAGTGGTGGTGTTTTAAATCCAGGAGGATGCAGATCTCCAAGGAAGATCCTTGTCCTCCTCTCTGTGTCACCATGAGAAATCATGCTACTGAGCTTCTCTTTTGTAGTTTGGTTGGGTTTTTTTCTGTTACCATCTCTTTTTTTTTTTCCTGCTGGTTTTACACATGCATTATTCTTTAGTCATTAGCTATCACAGCTGGAAAGATTTGTATTTGACTTCCATTAGCCTGCATTTCTTTCTGCAGTGGGGTACACCACCTGTAATCTCTGTTGCCTTGGGGACTGTGACTTTCTAGTCTTTTTAAGCTAAAGCATATTTTGTGGTAGCACAATATGCCTCCAGCCACCTGGCAGCCAAAACAGCCTTCAGCGATGAGTCAGCAACTGCTCCTGGTGTGCAAGTATTTTTGTTTTCAGTGAATAAACAAAATCCCAACAATTTAGTGCTAATACTTGTATTAGTCATTAAGGGAAGAATGATGTTTTTATGTACACATATGCCATTATTCTTCTTTTGCTCTAATAGTGCCATTTATGGACATATTTTAATCTTTCTAGTTAAGATGGGATCATAGTTTGACCCTTAACCATCTGGAAGCCATGAAGCAAAGTCAGACGTTGCCCATGAAATCAAGAGGGAAGACAGGTGTACCCTTCTGTATATGCAATAGGAATGTACCAGACCCACATTTGACCTGTATATGATGAACGTATTATTTTTTTAAGGGTTAATATTAATGGTATGTATTTAACAGATGGAAAACTTAATCCTATTCAACTTATGCTCAGATATTCAAGAAGCTATGTCGGGGCGCAACATTTTCCTTGAGGTGTATTAACTGTCCTGATCTTCCCTTGATCACCCCTTGCAAGGGCTTGGTAGGAGTAAAAAAGCTTTGGACACCTGGGGTGCTATTTGATGTATCTGTAAGCTTACAGTATGAAACATGTATTATGAGTCCATTATGGGGAGCGAATAATTGTTGAGTCCATCGTGTCCCTCTTTCAGTTGCTTCCAGTAAAAGACTTGCTGGTTTTTGTTTTTGGTTTTGTTGGGTTTTTTGTGTGTTTACCACTATTCTGGCTTTTCATTCAGAACAGTTCATGGAATAGGCTTCACTAATGTACTGTTGCTGCAAAGGACACTTTTCCTGTAAAACAGCCTTTCTCTGTGACTCATCGAAGCAGTTCATGCTAACGCCTCAGACAGACAGTCTCTTAAGGATATCCCTTTTAAAAAGCAGCAGCTGCAATAGGAAATGGTTTTATGTGTTTCCAGCTTTATGTTGACTTACTGTATTCACAACCACTTTGGTTACAGTTAGTATAGAGGGCAAAAGGGGCATCTTTCTATCTTGGGAAATGAGCTTCAAAATGTTCATTGTGTTGCTGCTGCATGGAGGTGGCAAAGTGTTCATCCCTGATATTTTTGTGCAGTAGTGACACTGAGGATAGAATTGTTCTGGTAAGGGACAAATTAGCAAACTGAAGCTTAGGAAAATTATAAACCTGTGCCACGGTAGTTATGAATCTTAGAAACTTGCAAGGATTGACTTTAAACATACCACATCTCAAAAAAATAGATGCCAAATTAATGGAGTCACTCTCATGGGTTTTCTGTCCTTCCTGACAGCTAAATGATACCACACTAAAAAAAAAAAGCCCCATCTTGAAAATGTGTATTTTGGTCTTGGCATAGGCATATCATGGGAAAAGCTGCTGAAAATTGTGAGCAGAATCACAAAATGTTAGGGATTGGAAGGGACCTAGAAGATCATCTAGTCCAACCCCCCTGCCAGAGCAGGATCACCTAGACTAAGTCACCCAGGAACACATCCAGGCGGGTCTTAAGTGTCTCCAGAGATGGAGACTCCACAACCTCCCTGGGCATTCTGTTCCAGAGCTCTGTCACTTTCAATGTGAAATAGGTTTTTCCTTGTGTTTACCATAAACCTCTTGTGCTCCAACTTGCTCTCATTGCCTCTTGTCCTGTCATTGTATGACATTGAGAAGAGTATGGCTCCATCCTTCCCACACTCACCTATAACATATTTATAGACATTGATGAGGTCCCCCCCTCAGTCTTCTCTTCTCCAGGCTAAAGAGCCCCAGCTCTCTCAGCCTCTCCTGCGCTGGACTCTCTCCAGTAGTTCTCTGTCTTTTCTGAACTGGTGTGCCCAAAAGTGGACACAGTAGTCGAGGTGGGGTCTCACCAGTGCAGAGTAGAGGGGGAGGAGAACCTCCCTTGACCTGCTGGCCACACCCCTCCTAATGCATCCCAGGATGCCATTGGCCTTCTTGGCTGCAAAGATGCATTGTTGGCTCATGGCCATCCTCTTGTCCACCAGGACCCCCAGGTCTCTTTCTCCAGAGCTGCTCTCCAACAGATCAGCCCCCAGCCTGTACTGATACATGGGGCTGTTCCTCCCCACATGAAGGACTATACACTTGCTCTTGTTAAATTGCATTAAATTTCTTCCTGCCCAGCTCTCCAGCCTGTCCAGGTCTCTCTGGATGGCAGCACAGCCTGCTGCTGTGTCAGCCACTCCTCCCAGTTTGGTGTCATCAGCAAACTTGCTGAGGGTGCTCTCTACCCCCTCATCCAGGTCATTGATGAATATATTGAATAATACTGGACCCAGCACTGACCCTTGGGGGACTCCACTAGTCACAGGCCTCCAGCCAGACTCTGCTCCACTGACCACAACTCTCTGAGATCTGTTCTTTAGCCACTTCCCAATCCACCTCACTGCACCATGACTCAATCCACACTTCTCAAGCTTGGCTGTGAGGATCCCATGGGAGACAGTGTCAAAAGCCTTGCTGAAGTCAAGGAATACCACATCCACTGCCCTCCCCTCATCCATCCATCCATCTACCTATATCATCATAAAAGGCTATCAGATTAGTCCAGCATGACTTTCCCTTACGGAATTCATGTTGACTACTTGTGATAAGCCTCCTTTCCTCCAGATGCTTAGAGATGGCAGCAAGGACAAGCTGTTCTATCACCTTTCCAGGGATGGAGGTGAGGCTGACGGGCCTGTAGTTACCCAGGTCCTCCTTTTTTCCCTTTTTGAAGACTGGGACAACATTGGCCTTTCTCCAGTCCTCAGGCACCTCTCCTGTTCTCCAGGACCTTTTAAAAATTATGGAGAGTGGCCTGGCAATAACCTCTGCCATCTCCCTTAGCACTCATGGGTGTATCCCATCAGGGCCCATAGACTTGTTAATGTCCAGTTTGCTCAACTGTTATCTAACCCAAGCCTCTTCAAATGAGGAAAGAACTTTGTCCCTCCTTAATTCCTCTGTGGTCTTGGAGACCTGGGACTCCTGGTAGCTGACCTTAGAAGTATAGACCGAGGCAAAGGTGGCATTCAGTATCTCAGCCTTCTCTCTGTCCTCGGTCACCAGGGCACCTTGAAGGACATTTTGTAGGCTGCGACAGTTGTTTCCATTAATAGTTTACCTCTACTGAAAAGAATATCTGCCTTTTCCATTCTGTGGCTGAATTAGTACCACAAAAAAAGCTAATCAGCCCAAAAGTGAAGCCATTACTCTGTAAAACCCCATTAGCTAGGCTCGTTGCTGAAGCAAGCGGTCCCATCTTCTTCTCAGGTGACCTCAGGTCATTTTTCTACTGTGCTGGCGCAAGTATCAGCTTCCCTTACATGATACCATGGATCATGATGCCATGGATCAGATGGATTAGAATGACCTGATTGACAGTAAAGGCAACTTGTTTATCAGATGAGTTCAGGCCTTGATCATTGTCCTCCTCTAGTTCACTTTCCTGCCCTAGTGTGAGGAGAGGACAGAGTCAGTGACCTGCTTCAGCATGCAAGCCAGTGAAAGTGTGCATGAGGCTCCACCACCATGAAAGGAAATGCCAGCTGAATATGGACCCAGGGAAATACAAGGCCTAGGTCTAGGAATAAAACCTGGAAAGCTGCCCTCAGCCTAGTGCTCTGTTTTTTACTTCAATACAAAATTAATGGTGTCAGCATCCTTCAAAAAGTGATTTGAGATCTTATTCTTCTTATAAGCAAGGGGAAATAAGGGTAGAATAATTCCTATTCTGCTCTAGCATGAAAATCTTCTTGAGTGTCTTAGGCAAATAGTGGCAAACTTTTTAACTGGAGAAGGACAAAAATGCTGTACCAAAAAAAAAAATTACTTCAAGAAGCAGTGAATTAAAACAATTGTGTATAAACTAAATAAAATATAAAGAGTTTTTCTCCTTATTATACTGGTTATGGTTTTATCTCCTTATCCTACTGGTTGTCTTGCAGGTCTGTAACCCTTCTTAAAGTGATCTCTAAACCTCTTATTTACCAAATAAAATCAAAACCAAATACCTTTCTCAAAAAGCTAAGCCCTTCAAAAAAAAAGAGGGGAGGAGGCTGCCACTCTTTCTCCCTTTCTCCGTGACCTATCACTGCAAAACAAGTAATCCTTTTCTTCTGAGGAGGTCACATGTAAATCCTAAGGAGGAGACAGAATATTGAGAGATCTGTTACGGTGTGTGAGAAGTGCAAAATGGCCTCCTACATGAAGTGGGACATTAATATGGGGATTCTTACATGTGTCTGTCTTCCTGACAGTGTGAAATAGTTGAAACTACAGGTGCCAGATCTGCTCACCTCCTCTCATCTGCTTCCAGATTCACCTGCTTTATAAAATCCCATGAGAGTTTCCATTAAAGAGGGTCCACCAGTGAAGCTGAAATATATTTCAAGTTTAGGATTTCAATACCACTTTTTAAACATCGTTTTGTATTTCCCATCTCTATAAGAATTTCTTTATGCTCTTGGCTGCTGATAGAATAAAATAATCTGCCAAATTTGCCATATTGTTTTCTACAGTATGTTTGTCCACCATGCTCTCCTAGCATATTCCATCCTTGTGGAAACTGCAGAAGGTGGTGTACTTGCATGCTACTTCATTGATATTCGACTCAATAATTCAAATTCAATTCTGTTCAAGGAGCCATCCGCTTAAGCTGTAATAGTTTGATAAAAATGTGATTATCTAGATGTCATTGAGACATTGTGGTTCTATGTGCATGTTTTAGGAGGTTGGGAGTGTGGCTCTATGGAGAAGGGCAAGAAAAATCTCCAGAGTCTGGTGAGAAAGGATAAGACTGGTCAAAAAGAGAGGCGAGTAACAAAAAGCATCTTGCTTTTTGAGCCCAAACTAGGTTTTTGTAACCCAGCCCTAGGCAACATGTATAAAAGACTGTTTTCACCTGTAAACCTGTAAATGCCTGGACAATCAGTATGGACTGAACTTGGGGCTGGTTGCTTTGAAATAAATGATACCAGGCTCTAGAGTCAGACTGTGGATTATGTTCCAAACACAGCGGTGTTTAAATGTGTGATGGCATCTGTGTGAACTCTTCTAAATCCAGGAGACAATTGTTGAGTCTTGAGGGTAAGAAGGATGATCCACTGCTAAGATGTGAGATGAACACAGTTTTTCTGAAGCCTGCTTTGTGTGTACATGCGATTCAAATGGCACAGACCTCACACTGAAATACAAACATAATTTAATGACTGACTGGGAGGGCTTTGAAGAGCTGTCTATTGACGCATCTCCAACACACCAACTCCGGTTGCAAGTCTCTCTTATTTGAGATTATGTAAAGAAAACTTTGCAACCATGTTGTTCTGCCCTGTTGGGCTAATCTGAGTTGAAACATCTTGTTCATATAATGTGCTTCGGTGCTCTTTTATGAACTCCAGTGTACTGAGGCAAAGTTGTTGGAAGCCAGTCTTCTGTATCCTTGTCTGCTGGGGATTGAAGGGTCGGGGGAGGAGATCGGGGCTGGTTTGTTTTGTTTTCCAGAAATGATCAGTCCTGCTTAGCAAATATGGAATTCTGGATGAGAAAACAAAGACTGACTTCTAATAGAGGGTTGGTTATTGAGGTGAAATAGTATCCCAGACTGGGCAATGTAAAGAGAAACCCACCTGTTTGTATGAGATGCCATTAAAGTGAAGGAAGGTGGGGGGATAATCAGAGCCACTTTTGCAAGGGTGATTACTTATAACAAAAGAAAGAACAGTGTCCCTGCCCCAAAGCTGCATTATATACTCTGGTGTCCCCCTGAAACTCAACTCCCATGTTTCTTCCTTGACAATGGGACCTGAAATAACCTCTTGGTTTTGGTTTTTTTGTGTTTTCAAGTATGTTCTTGCTTAAGGTTTAATTGGCTCCAGTCAGTAGGAAAGGGCTCCAAGGCTGATTATTTATGGCTTACTGTCAAAAGTGGCTATAAAAAGGGCAGTATTATCTTGGAGATGCTGGGAAGGAAAATGTGGTGGGGGGAGGGTGGGGGAGTCTGTGTGTGCACGAATGTGTTTTCTTGTACTAGATGAAATCAGAGTTTTGCTGTCTCAGCAGTGTGGTTTAAATTGAAGATTAACCCTTTGACCTTCACGGTGTCAAATCACTTACAGATGGATCACCAGTTACATTTTTTTTCTTTTTTTTTTTAACTTTTGGGGGGAAGGGGGGTTTTTTTTTTAAAAAAAAAAAAAAGGTTGTTTGTTCATGCAGCTGGGGCTTTTGAAAGGCTCAGAAGCCAATCTGATTAAAAACAGCACTTGGCTAAACTCTGCAAAATCCTACAAGCAAAAAAAAAAAGTTTAATCCTCTTGTGCACAATGCATAAAGGGTCTGCTCTTTTCTTTTTGTAATGTTAGAGCTACAATTATTTCTGGAGAACTTATCATTTCACTCTCTCGCCTCATCCCTTGCTGCACCCCCTTGTTATGCTGATGGGATTAAAGTGTCTGCTCTTGAAAAGTGTAACTGAGTTGTTATTGGAAAAGAGAAGTGGTATGTTGCAATTTTAGAAATATAAATAACCTTCCTTTAACTGTTCTTCTCTACAGCATCAGCAGAACAGAAATCAAGTGTGGTGGCAGCTTTTTCTCTTCCTACACAACTTGGCCTTAAACGCGGAGGCGAACAGGAACCACACTGGGCAGAGGTGAGCTTCGCCCGCCTCTTTCGGGCCGCATCCAGCCTGCAGGGAGCACTGAACAAACACTGCTTCGGTGGCGAGACGTTGCACACCGCCGGCCGGATGTGAGGACTCAACATTTCTGATACTCCTCTTCAAGTTTGGGGGTTTTTAACGGACTCTTCTTTGTTGCTGCCTGCCTTGCGAGGCAGGGAGTTCTTGTCCAACACTGTCGAAGGAAAGCCAAAATGTGGGTGTGTTTGGTAAAGCTTGCTGCTGGTTCCCTGTGCCAGTGACCTCTGTGCAAGGGAGGCAGGTATTGGACTACCAGCTTACTCTGCCCAGGGTGTTAGTGGTAGACTGCAAGAGTGTCATTTTGGCTGCTAGGTAAAAATGATCTCTGGGATTGGTGACTCTGAACATACCTGGGGTATCTTCCAGAGCAGAGATGCTCAATTCCTCTATGAAGAAGGAGCTTTTTAGCAAAGAAAACATTCAAGTAGCTTCTATACATCCAGGTTACTTGTTTTCTGCATGGGTTACTGGTTATTTCCCTGCACCCAGCGTGAGAGAAAATCACAAAGAAATCTGATCTCTTCAATCTTTCCATCAGGCATCAGTTGCAACTCTCTCACATGAAGTTGGTCTTTGTCATCACCATCAATAGGCAAAATCATTTCTGTAGGACTCTTTTAAAATTAAACCTTCCTGGGGTTGCTGGTGGCTATTAGTTTATGCCACTGTTTGCTTCCAGTTCAGTGTTTGCAGTGCCCGTGAGCCAGCATGAAGCCAAAACCCTATGGAATATGACACAAGGGTCACTCTTCTACAATGCTAATGTATATGTTTTTATTAGTTTTATGATGGGTGTCTATTTTGATTTGTTTTTCCTTTCTCTTACTATAATGTGATTGGTCAGGAAGGCTTAGGTCCCAGACATCTGATAGTTTTGCTTCAGGATTTGACAGGGAAATTAATTAGCAAGTAGTCTGACATGTCTACTGTACAAGCAGTCCATCCATTACACTAGAGTGTAATGTTGAGAGGCTGCTCTGTTGACTAGCAGCAGCAATATTACTTTGCGGGAGATCTAACAGTTCCCAGTTTATATGCTCTCAGAAGTTTGTCCATATGAGTGACACTATTGAACCAGCACAGGAAAATTACCCTACCAAAAAGAAGTAGCCTTAAATGTTGATGGCTACTTCTCTGCAGCCTTAAATATCATTAGTTTGCAAACCCACTGACAACTGGGGTATAACACAAACAGAAAAGCAATACAGACTTTATTTTCTTCAGACTGTTTCCATTTTACCACTGCACCTTGTTGTAGGCCTCAGATGATACAGCCAGCATGAGGAAGAGTTGTCCAGAGAATTTCTCTGTTACAAAATGCTCTGCTACAAACATCAACTTCAGGTGTTGAGGAATTCCTCTGCTCTTGGTCCATTTGAAAAATAAGCATTACTGTATGCGAAGAGTGGTTTATTTGCACATACACTTTCTCCTCCACCCCTGTCTGCAATCCTTCTTTAATTCATGCTTTCTTTGGTATTTGTATAATCTTATCATTGCAATGTAGTGTCTGGTAACAATTTGCTGAACACAGTTAAATTTGGACTTTCTCCCTCTCCCCCTCACCCCATTCTCTTGACTTGCATCTTGCTCTACGGTGGCAAAATGTGCTTTAGCTCCCTGAAAGAGGTCTCCAAGCCTTTTTCACTTTCATGTATTCACAGTGACTCTCTTTCAAGATGAGGAGAGTTTACATGAGAAAAGCTTTTTTCCTCCTCTTGCATTATTTTTCTAGCTAGAGCTAGAGCCATATGATTGTCCATGATGGTTAATAACTCATATAAATTAATCTCAAGTAATATTTTGGGGGTGGGTGTTATGGAGAGGGAGGACAGGAGGATTTTTATAGGAGGGGGGAGATTGGTTCTGGTTTTGGATTGTTCCTTTAAGCATGTGCACTACAGAGTTACCCAGAGGGATCCGTGTGATAGCTGTTGCTGCCTGTGCTGCAGCAGTGTGGGAAGCCACTTGCTGCCCATGCTGACAGAGACAAGGCTTTCCATACTTGCTTTGCACACTCTGTTTGGACTAAATGCTGACCACTTGAGAATGAGGACTTAAACTGGGGAGGACGCCTGAGGGGTAGTGCAAGCACAGACTGAACTGGAGACCCCTGAGAAGCTGGCTGTTAAGGAGAAGGCTTTTATGTCAGAAGCTTTTGAAGTGGCAGGAGTGGAAGTGCTGAGGCTCAGGAAGCCATGCAGCAATGCCTGCCTACAAGGCATGCTCTAAGATGGGATGCTTGCTCTTTCCTGCTGGTTGCCAGGACCCCTTTATCAGGAACAGTCAAAGCTACTTCGCAGCCCTGCAAACTACAAAAAAATTCAGCAAATGCATCCAACAAAACCTATTGTGAGCTTTTGTCTTCCCCTCTGCTTTGACTGGACTGACAAGCAGTTCAATGAGGCCTGTTCTCTGGATGCGTAAACTGGAAAGATAGGTCTGGTACTGTCACTTCCTGGTATTGGAACCCAAGCGGTTTATCTAGGGTAAGGCTCTTCTTAACATGGAGAAACAAATATCTGAAATGGTTCCACAGTCAGGCTGCCTGCCTCAGTAGAGTCATTTGGCTCAGGGAAAGACACATCTTTGCCAGTCTGTATTTCCTGCTTTAACAACAGACTTAACAAAATTGGTCATGCCAGGGTCCCAAGTTAAAATCTCCTTGAACAACAATGCTTCATTGGAGACAGAACGAATGCTAAACAAAGGTCGACTTCCTTCAATATGTGTGTTGGTTCCTGGTGCCAGAAATTTACAGCCACTGATAATAAATTTTAATTATATTCCATATCTGCATATCTTAGAGAAAGGAAATACACTCTGTCAACCCAAAAGTCTTATTATGCTTTATGTACATTTGGAGGGGCAGGCTGGTTATTCACTTACGAAAAGCAGCTCTGTCATACTTACAGTCTCACCTACTTGAGGAAATACTGGGAAAATTTCACATTTATCAACAACTACACAGAAACACAGCACTCATGTATTTGTCACCTGTTCCATGTTAGTATGGCCCCATGAGCACGCACTGAAGAGATCTTCCCTGCAGAATAGCCATTGCAGTGTGACCATAGATATATGTAGATTGCTTGGGGAAACAGTTCCAAGGAAGGTGGTTTAAGTTGGTGAAGGAGTATGCTCCAATTTTTAGGTGTTAATTTCTCTAGGTGAAAGGAATGGGATACTGTTTCTCTCTGCATTGTAAAACTAGTCTAACAATTTAGCAAGACAGTCAGATCTGTCTCCTAAAATAAAATCCTGTTTTTAATAAGTAGTTCTTAAGATCTTGAACTGCTGCTTATGGTACCACCAACCTTGAAGTATCTTACTTGCATTCCCCAGGTCTCCAAAATGACTTCAGATCTCAGCTCTCTTTCCTTGAGGGATGGAGTTTTTCCAATCTCTTCCCAACTTCCCACCCTTTCAAATACTTTGTAACCTGCCCATCTGTGGATCCAGCAAGCCTGGTGCTAGGAGGGAATAATTTTACTTTTGTTTCCTGCAATTCTTGAAAGCTGAGCCAGTGATCACAAAGTGGCTGCCCAGGGATAGCTGCAAACTGCCATAAATAGGACAAAACAAAGGCAGGGGAGAGGGTGAATTTGCATGGAAAGGGTTGCTATTCGAGATATGTGTGGGACTGCAGCCTTCTCCCAAGGTGCTGATAATCCCTGCTAATACTGAATTACTGCATAACTGATCACATATCTCAGTTTAAGTAGCTGGTTGTTACTAAATGTTTGTTGGCTAAACTCTTTTTAGAGGAGTCCTGAAAGAAACTTCTATATCAGCCTTTGCTTTGGAGCTGTGTACCAACAAGGGAATATAGTCAAGGAACCCAGTCCTTCTTGATGTAGAAAGGGTTATTGCAAAGTCATCTTTCTTTCTACTGGCCATTTACTTTTCCCCCTTAAGCCAGGATTGAAGGTACAAGCAATGTGTGCGCATGAGTCACAGGAGCTGTACTCAAAGTTGAACTTCATTCAGTGTGGGGCTTGGCACTCTTGTGGGAAACTGGGGATTCTGCCCAGTAATAGGCTAGGGAGAAGTGTTGGAGTTCTTTTTAAGAAACACAAACTACCTGAGGCAGTTGTTGCCATGTGACCTGTCAACTCTGCAATGAATTCCACCCTTCCACAGCTGATCCTGCCCTATATCGGCTAAAGCTGTGGGAATGGTGAGATTGAGACATGCTGAATGATGTGCTCCTTTTAAAGGGAAAACCAGAGAGAGCACTCAGCATATGTGCTAGGATCAAATGAGAATGCAGACATGTGGAGGTTTTGTCTACTTGTTTTACTAGCAATATTTACTGTGGGATTATAAGTAAAAGGACTGTGGAATGCCCGTTCATAGTCACAGGAGCTCTGCACATGGACCAAGCACTATAAAATATTAGCATAATTTGACAAGAAAGCTTTTTAATAATGTCCTTCAAAAGAGTCTGTTGTTCAAACTGGCATTTGTGATCATTTGAAAAAATGCCTACCTGTTGCCTTTGATTGCTTTAACAAGAAGAAATACCTCAAGGAATTGATAAAAGATCCCAGGACAATCTTTTACAGTTCCTAAAAGCTTCAGTGGTCTCTGTATCTTTGGTTTGCGTGTCTTCACGCAGGTGTTACACAGCTCAGTTTTTCTCCACCAGGAAAAGCAGAATAGACCAAACACATCAAATGCACTGGAATGTAATTGTGTGTGTGCGTGTGTGTTCTTAAACTGAATGCAGTCTGTCATCCCCTACCCCTTCTTTCTTCCATGTGCCTCACCTTCCCCCTTAGCCACAGAAAGGAGGGTGTCTTCCTGCGAATCCCATGCTGGAAGTTGGTTTCTGGGAAGCAAAACCTAATGTCTGTGGGCTGTTTTTTAAAGCCATGTTTCAGTTCTGTCTCCAGACTCTTTGCTGCCTTTGGGGAATGGAGGGGTGGGAAGGGTAGATTCTTAAACTGTTTTTAAAATCTATTATGGAAATTTTGCATGTACAAAGTTATTCTTAAATCAAAAGGAGTCTCCTCAATTTGTGGACACAGCTCCAGGAGAGCATCATCACAGATTCCTCAGCTTCGGTTTTGATCAGACTATTCGGAAAGGAAAATTTGATGTCAAAAGGAAGAGAGACAGGTGCGATGGAAAGATGACATTGTCAATGTCCCCTTAAATAAATGTCAGAACTTAAGCTTGTAAAAGGGAATTTTCAAAAGAGTCAAAGGGATTTTTATGTCTATTTCCACTGGGTGCATTTGAGAATCCTTCCACTAAATCTGAGTTTGGGTATTCTAGACTGTTGGGGTTTTTTTTGGTAAAATTAATCATTTATCTCTTCTGTTCTCTTCAATGTTATGTAATACAGTGGATTAGCATTTTCTCCTTCCCCATCCCACGTGACTTTTCTACTTTGGGGGGGGTACTATTTTTGTTTCTTTTGTAAAACGTCAGAGTCCTTCATCTGGAAATCAAAAAGGGTAATGGTAATGTCTTTAATAAACTTTCCCTCAATGGAGGGTTTCCCTATGAGTTCTGATATTCACCAGAATATGATATTGTCCTGCTGCAGAAGTAAACCCGATGCTCTCCTGTGAGATTTCTGTCTGGACTAGTCCTGAAGTGCACACACCTTCTTTGCCATGGACTGAGACCCAGTGAGAATGTAGCATTTTGTTTATCCTGGTTGTGTGCCTCCAGGACTCCTGCCTGTACCAATGGTGACTGGGCAGAGCTCCTTTGGTTTTGGTTTTTTTTATCTGTGCAGTATATTGGCTTTGTGCTTTCTTTCTTTGGTGCTTTTTAATACTTTAATACTTTGAATTTTTTTTCTAATAACTGGTACAATTTTTAATAAAATTATTAAATTGTTTGTCTGTGTTGTTTTATTTTTTTAATGGATAGATGGCATTTACACAGCTGGCCCATTCTGGAGTTACCCAAATCACTGATACAAGCTGGGTTATTCAACTTTGAAAAATTGGTAGATTCTTTTATATGCACCCTCATACCAGGCCCACACCATATCACCTTATACTGTACAAAGACAAGATTTTCTTTCCAGCTTGGATCTTTCTCCTTGACCATAATTTAATTTATAAAAGAGTCTTTCAAGGAGGTATGTTCCTGTGCTTGGACAGAGAACTGCTGCTACTTGAAGCATGCACAGTTAACTTGCTGCTTCAAATCAGGAAGATCTCTTAAGAAATGGGTACGATGCATCCTCCGGGTTTGCAAAACTTAAGCTTTGATTGATGGCTGCTTATCTATTGCCCATAGGAATACATTGCAAGGCACTCAGGCCTTGAGAATAAAAGCTCCTTGCTTGGTAATCATGCTAGGGAAATGTGGTTCTCACTGTTCTTCTGACATAAAGGCATCAGAGGAAGGTAGTCATGGCTTAGAGAGGGTTTGTGAAGTGGTAATGACTCCCTCAAATGCAGATGTGAGAATCTCTTGGCCATCCCAAGCAATAGAGAGACAAGGGTTTTGGTAACCATCAGGCCTGTCTTTATGTTTTACTTGGCTTCTCTAGGGAAAAACCACCTCCACTAAGTAACAATAGTTAACCTGGGTGGACCAGAAATGGTGAAGTGTGTAGCGAATTATTTATAATATAGTTGGTCAAATTCCTTCAACCACATTCCTTTTCCAGTATGATGCTGCTGGTACAGTGTTCATGGGAGGCTTTAGGGAACCAAGTTAACAATCCTACCCGATGTTAAGTTGCCTCGGCGGGTGTGTGCATGTTACAAAAGGGTCTTTTCATTCCAAGAACACATGATGTGTGTGGTTTGAAAAGCCACATGTGCATTTAAGACCACAGGGGGAAAAAGACAGTTTTTCTTTTCATTGTATTACATCTAGTGAGAAGTGTGTCCCCTGGCCAGCCTCATGTGACTGTGAAAGAGCCTGTTGTAACACACTGATACAAGGGGACAGAAGTGAGATTGACTTAGCTGGAAGGGTTGGCTCTGAATTTCCCCATTCTCATGTGGTTAAATTCTCACCATTAATTAAACTCTCACTCTTAAAAGCTTTAATAATTCCTGTATCAAAAAGAAGAATGGCTTTTAGAAATAAATTGTTTGTAATGCTGCCCCAGAAATATTTGCCAAAGCATCAGGATGCATTGCACCTTGCTGAAAGCAAAGGCAAGTGTACAGATGTATGGATGGCTTCCCTTCCTCTGAGATCTCCGGGATTAATCTTGGCTACTTTGTTTGGCTCAGTCATGACCTGCTGTCATGCCCAGCCATGGCAAGTATTTTTCAGGGTGCATGGAAGCATTGTTAGGGTTCAGCATTGGGAACAAACACTACAGGCTGGAACATTCCTATTACAGCAGACATTAATACACTTACTTATTTTTCCTACTATTTAATCTTAAAAGAAACGTAGAAAATGTACTTCAGAAAAGCTGTTTTTCTTAAAATACTAAGCCTGCATACTAACAGGGCACTTTCAATTTATTTCCAGCATGGCCCCTTTCATGGCAATCACAACATGTCCCTCACTGTCTGTGTACTAACATCACTAGCACTTTAAGGGAAAATGTGTTTTGTTATTAACTTCCAAGTGGTATGCTGTAGGGACAAGGTAAAAACTTTAAGTAGGATTACTGCTTCAAGGAAAAAATGTTTATCAAGAAGTGCTCAGCCTGTCTCGTTAAAATAATAAAGCACTCTGAGGAGGAAAAAGTTCTTTGGTTGCGCAAGCTACTGCACAAAGCACTCTTAATTTCATGGCTCTGGCTGCTGAAGTTTAGAAGCTTCTATGGTATATAAGTTGGGGAATATTTTTCAAGCACTCATAACAATGTTTTACAGTGCAGTAAATGTGCTGGTCCTTAGACTGCTATGTATATGCAAGCTTGGAAGCAGTTCTACTAACCAGCTTTCTTCTTGTGATCTCATACCTGAGTAATTCAGAAATAATCCAGCCCCTTTTTCCTTGTGCACCACACCTCACCCCCCCACCCCCACCCCCCATTCTATTTATGGAGAGATGGGGTTTGAGAAACAAAAAGTGTCCTGAAAGCAATTTTTGACAGCTTGAGGAGATTGATGGTAAAATGGAAGAGCTGAAATTGCTTCATTGTGCATATCACTGGTTCCTGTTGAAAGGCTTGAACTGAAAGAAACCCATTTCCAACAGGAATATAACAAAGAGTTGACAATAATTTCTGGCAGTGAGTTGTCCTCCACCTGGCTTGATCCATGGTACCCTAACACACATACAAAGTCTGACAACAAACCACCAGACGTGATGCACTAATGTCAGTATTCATATTCCCCTCTATAAGTCCTTTAAATCTTGATTTCTCTTAAATGAATTATGTTCTCTGTAACATTCATAATGGACTCTTTTCTTTCTCCATTAAAGTCTGTGTCAGCATTCTCCTTCTCAGTTTTGCCTCAGGGCTCTTGATGTATACAAAGGCTCCTCTGTTTTCTGCTTAGTCACACGCTTTCACTCTTAACCTCAGCGCTATAAACTAAACATCCACCCACTATGGCTGGAGATGACCCTGTTTACGTCTGCTGCTCAAATCACGACAGCAACAGTCATGAAACTATGTTTTCATGGAGACAGTTAGCTCTTAATAAGAGAACAATGAGGCTTGACTTCTTATAACACTGAGTTTTAGCAAAAATTTCAACAGAAATAAACAGCTGGGGAAAGTTAATGGAATCTGTAAAGAAAAGGCTTGTTTCAATCATTTTGCTTCACCACCTTTTTAATTATTCTAGATGATTCATTGTAGCAGATTCATTGTAGCAGTCCATTGTAGCTATGTGACATGCCAACTGAAACCAAGACAGCAAGGGCACAGGTAGGGGAGTGGGGCTTATGTTTATGTTTTGGGGCTGATCATGGTGAGTGACCTGGTCCACAGCTCTCTGCTGTGCCAGCAGTGACTGTAGAATAGTAGTCACCCAAACAAATGAGAAGTTCCCATTGTTGGATGCCTTTGCTACCAGCTTTACTGCCATGACTGCAAAGCAGGGGGCTGTTTAAGAGGATAGCTCTTCCTACAGAGACTGCCAGCCCATTGGAAACAGGGTGAGCTGCAACAGGTTTGGGAACACAAGGGAAAGGGACAGATACACTCTTAATTTGCAGTGTGGGGGCAACTTTTTTTTTTGCAGGTGGCTCAAACAGGCTGTTAAGATGGAGTCAGGTTTTCCTCTCTGCAAGTGCAACTGTCTGAAGATCATGCTAGGAGCAAGATGCAGTTCCTCATAAGGGGCTGCTGCTCCGCTAGCTGGATGTCAGCAGGTGCTATTGGAGGCAGAGCAGTCCTAGGGGAGGGTGGCTGCTCTGACTCCCCATCGTCATCTGCTGCACTCTCCTTGGGACCTTCATCAGCAAGAAAGTGCTGAGATGCTGTTATTACAAAAAAATATTTTGGTGTCTTCCAATGTGTCTTCCCCACGACCCTGCCCATCGTTTGCAGCACTGGGGGGCCGCTTGCCCTTCACACAGGGAGCACCAGGCTCCACAGCTGACCGGCAGCTTGGCCGGCCTCCTTGGCACTTGCGTGCAGCCCTCCTCTGACAGGATAGGGTCGCAGAGCTCATTTTGTCTGTCAGTGCAAGCTGGTCCCTGTAGAATATTTGCTGGCACTTTCATTAGTCTAATTTTAAATATTCCAAGTGAATGCCTTTCTCCTATTTCCCTTGGGAGACTGCTGTACCTACTAATAAATCTCACTGACAAAGGGTTTCCCCCATATCCAGCATAATTTCTTTATCTCTTAATTATATTCCAGTACCCTAGTTGTTTGTCCTTGTGTCCCTTTGCAAGAAAACCTTACTAAAGTCATTTCTATAAGTAATGCACCACAGAGCTCACTGTTCTCCTTGGCAAAATCTCCTGCTGACTTCAATGTAGTTACAGCCAGCTTTTGGGGAAAGCTCTGCCTTCCCTCTCAATGCAAGCTTATATCCCTGGGGCCAGCATGGTGCAGCACAGCAAGGCTTCCTTAGTATTGCCACCATTGCCCTCATCCCCTTTCTGCCTAAGACCACCAAAGACTTCAGTGAAGTTCTGAAATTGAAACCAAGATGTATTAAGTCAAGATATTTTTAAGGCTTTTATAGGTGTCCAGCAGCCCTGCCTGCTAGCACTGGCTCCTCAAGTGGGTCTGGTGGCCTGTAGGATGCAGGGCTGAGGCTGCAGCAGGATGCTTTGGTATCTGTCTCCTGGGAGCATCAACCTGGCCCAACCATCCAAGTACCTGGCCTGGCAGCCATGGCTGTGTCCCTGAATGGCAATATACCTGCCTGGGGCTACACTGGTAACGACAACATGACATTTGTTGCTGCAAAGTCAGATGTAGTAAAGCATTTCCCTTCATTTCCTCCCCTACATGATCATGAGTCATGGTTCTTGGGAACAGGTAAGGGGAAACCAAACAGTGATTTGAGTTGTGCCCAGACATGAACAAATAATCAGTCTGGGATTTATCAGAAAAATAAATGTTTAATTATGTAAGCTGTTATTTAAAGATTATATTATTATGCCCTTGTGCCTCCACCTGAACTAGGTGCTTTTACTTCAGGTAGCTTCACCCACAGAAACAAAGTCATCCTCACTCCCACTGTGGCAATTCACTTGCCCTTTGGAAAAGAAGAACCAAAGCAGAGGACCTGGCTTTGCACTGGCCACCTATAAAGTTGGCCTGGGTGAGTTTGCCTTGCTGGACTGGAGTTACCACAGCCCACATCTGCAACAGATCTCTCCTTGACATGGTAGATGTGACTTGCAATTTCTAATATCCCTCTGTGTTGTGACCTTTAATTAAAGGTGCTTGGAGTCAGAGTCAGTCAACAAATTTGGCACTTCATCAGAGTGGATACAACAGAAAAAGGAGGAAGATAGGAAGGGAATTATTACTCCTGGTTGTTAATCTCTCATGTAACATAAGGTGCAAAATTAGATGAGCAAGGGCATAGGCACTTACCTGTCCCTTTCGATACTGAAGTCCATACCCACAGTCTCTTCCAGCTGCTGCCTAACCCTGGAAGGGCTTTTCACACTTATTTTCCCCAAAAGCCTAAAATTCTGCTGGAAGCACTGAATATGTCAAGAGCAATATCATGCTGAAGTCTCATGTGATCTACTAAGCTGATGCTTTTAGGCCTCTCTCGTTGGAGATGTCTGCTGGAGCATCCCGTTTCAGAGCACGACACCAATGCAGAGTGCAGAAGAGTTCCAAGGGAGGGTGATTCTCAGTCGGCCAATAACACACATTTGAGCACTCACCCAGACATTGTCTACTGACAGATGGGATCTGAGCCTGGTGCTGTCTATTCCAAGAGGAGAGCCTTACATATGTGACTAGTCAGAACAGGTTGCTCTGAACTCCTCCAGTTGAAGCTATAACACTTAGATATGTCAGGGCCAGAGAGCAGGGAAAGGGAATTAATACAACCATCCTAGGGCTACAAAAAGCATGGCATGAAAGTAAAATATCTTTTTTTCTTCCTGTTTACACTCAGTTGAATTTGAGGGCTTGTTCTTTGAACCATATTGAGGTATTCCTTCCTTGTGAGGTATTCAAAGTCTGGTTGGTATTCAAAGTGTTTTATTTTCTTTGTGCCTCAGTGGCCCCCTCAGATGGTTTCTTACTGGGTGGCCTCTGCTTTTAGACAACTACTGCTTCTTACGTTGCCTCAGGGGCAACTCAGGTGCCTGGCTCAGGGTGATGGAGCCAATGGAGCAGCCAGACACCTGAAAGTTAGGTGTTGCAGAGTTCAAAGTTAGGATGTTAACTTCCCTTTGTCTTTGTGCTTCTACTTGCTCATAACTGTGTAAAATAGGGTAGTGCATTTTGTTAATCTCAGAATAGACACAATTCTATAATGGGACATTACTTCTGTGCATTGCACTTCTTTGTCCGTGATAAGATATGGTTTATAATGTCTCTTTTTTTTTTTTTTTGTTGAGTTGGTACTTATCCAGAGCACTTCTTCATCTTGCCAACTAATGATTAATTGGCTGTACTGAAAGGTTCAACACTTTTCTGTACGTTTACCAGAAGAGGTAGAGGAATGTGTGCTCTATATAGAGTAAAAGCTTGCCCTGAGTGGGTTTAAAAATGGGTCATTACTTGCTCATTTTAGATCTGTGCCCTTAAAACACATAAGGAAAGGTGCCCTACCTTTTTGCTACCTTTTTTTTTTTTCCACTTAATGATGAGTGGGAATCTCAGTGGGAAGTTCAGAGACTTCTGTTTATCTTTAGGTAAACACAGTATAGACAGCTCAAGCGCAAACCTCTGTGCACTACCCCAGTGTTGTCAGATGTCATAAAGAATGTGGTTTTATCCCTTGTTGCAAGAATTTCCATTATGACAATTCATTTTTTATCTCCTGACAGTTCAAGGGGAAAAAAAATATTAAAAGTCATAGACCTGGTCAGAACTTTATCAGCAGTAGTTTCAGTTATAGTAACTATGCTGACTGAGATGTCTTTCAGCATGTTATATTAAGATTTTAAAGGGTTAATGGTCCACTTTGCATCTAGAAGACTTGCAAACACTTTGAGAAAGGCTTGGAACAGGACTCAGCTCTCTAATTCACAGAACTACATCTCAGCTACTTGCTACATAGCCTTTTAAAAGGAAATCCCAAATTAGGACCTTCTACAATCCATGTTGTCACCCTTCTGCAAGAGAACTTCATGAAGCAACGTGACCTTATCCCTACTTCTATGTTAGTATCTGATTCGTTAGCCCTAAGGTTGGAAATTCATGCTCTTGCAACCAGACATCCATGGTTCATGTCTTGCAGATGACCCAAACATGGGTGTGTTTCAGCTGGCCATGATGTTTGTAACCACTAGACCACAAGCTGCTCACAGAGCCAAGAATAGCAGGATGATTTCTGATGTTTGATTTTCAACAAATCTGCCTCACTTGCAAGAGATTTTTGAGTGTTGGCAATGGCAATGTTAGTAAATTGACAGGGACCCTGTGAGTGGCCAGGTAGAATTGGAAATGGAAATGCAAGACAAAAGAGAGAAATTTTTTTTTAAAACATTTTCTAGTCTTGTTTTTTAGTGTATGTTTTGCTTGGGATTTGTTTTTGTTGTTTTTTTTAGTGACTCACAATTTTTAATTTGTGGTAGGTTATAGTGTTGCCAAACCTAATATATCTTATCCTTCATCTAATTCTCTCTCCAAAGATTTCATGCTTTATCTGTCTTTTGGGATAGCTTCTAAGGATACCAACCAGTAGCAGATGTGATAGGATTTTTTTTTTTACTATTATTTGTGGACAACTCCTGAAAGAATTGCACCAAAATATCAAAACAGCAACAGCTTTTGGGGGCCAGCAAACACTCTCCAGACAGTCACTACTTTCGGTCATTGCCAGCCTAATTTGATTTGAACAGGGAACTGATAAAGAAATGCTGTCAAGCCCAGGCAAGTTATGTTTCTGCTTCTCCATCTGAATCATGTCTTGACTGCTTGTTGAATGCTTGAGAATAAGTTGGATGCCTTCCAAAACAAAGCAAAGATAGCCTTCCTGTCCCAGAGAGGTTACAGTGCAGAGACTACCCAGCAAGTAACAGCAATCTTCTGGGCATATGGAAAGCAACAAAGGCTGTTGATCATAAGGATTGTATAGGCAGGACCTAAAGACAGATGTGAAGCCATCTTAGTTTCTTGTGTGTGTTATTGGCCTTCTGGAGTTCCCTGGTGCACAGCCCCGGGAAGCACTTAATGTTAAGGGGTGGGAGGGATGCAGTTCAGGACAGGTCACTGAGACAGGACATGTCCCACCGGTTGCACTACACACATATGCGGTGTTTTAAACTTAACTTAGTAAAAGGATTTGAATGGATATTCCACATGATCCAAGTGACCAAGGCTTAGTTACCAAGCTTTTCAACAGGAAAGGAGGCTTCTGGATCAAAAATTACAATGTTTCAGCATACATAAATTAGAGGTTCATCTCTCTACGTACACACAGTTGTAAACAGCTTTTTCTTGGCCCTAAGTCAAATGTAAGGCTTTGACCATAATTACATTCTTTGTAGATAACTTATTTTTGGTTTGGGTACCAGAGCTTTTGTAATGGCCTGGCCATTTACACTGCTGTTTATGTCTCCTGCTCTCTTCTTCTGCTAGGACTGCCACCTCCTGCTGGCAGCAACATCTGGGTGCTCAGGACAAGTGACATGCTCTGGAGTTTTGAGCAGGATCTATGACAGCAATATTATGAGAATCTCTGGAGTGGTGGAGTGGAGTGAAGGAGGCTTTGCCCTGCCTGCCTGCTGGAGGAGGAAGCAGTGTTCTTTATCACTGTTGTTTTGCCCTGTCCTATAGTCAGGTTTTCTGCTTGTTTTTCATCATGCCCTTCATGTGTTTTCCATCTCTCCAGAAACCACTGGCTTTGTTTAAAATAGACTCAAAGTGGCTGCCAAGACTTTATCCAGAGAGAGAAAAACACACAGATGCCAAGTTCCTATAGAGTTATCAAAAGCTTTCACTCCCTATCAAGATCTCTGAATATACCAGAAACCTGGTCTTCTCAGGAAGAGCTCTGCATAGTCACTATAGCTGTTCCTGCAAGAGCTACCAAAGCATTTCTGCCTAGGAGAGTGCATCTCAGCTCCCAGTGGTGTATCATGAAATCTACTTGTAAGTGCCTTCACAAGTCTCTAACGTATTGGGATTTTGGTCTTACTTTACAGGGCATTGAATACATACAGAAAAATCACTAACTTAGAGGAAAATGGCTTAAGGATGTTTGACTCAAAAACATTTAAAGATACTACACTCATAAAGTAATAGATTTCACCAGAGCACAGCTTTGTGTCGTAGGCCTGTATCCAAAGAGAATTCATGTTGGAGGTCTTTGCTGGGTATATTTGCCTTCTCTTTATGCTTTACCACCTTTTTCTAATCCAACCCTGAAGGGATTTCCTGCTTTGTCTATGAAAGGAGATGCTTTTGCAAAGTAATTCTTGGCTGGGAGCTTAGCATCTCCTTCTCCCTGCAACGGTTCAAGTCAGCAAGATGGTAAGTATACATAAAATTGAGAATAGATCCATCTCCTTCATCACCAGAGCAAAAGATATTTAAATTGAGACAAAAACTAATGTCCTTAACTTTTAGATAGAGCAGTTTGATTTACATCTGGCTTTTGGACCTGTTTCCTAATATTTCTTGATCAGAAAAGCCTACTGAAAATATTCAAGATGGCTGGTGGGGAGAGACTTTCTAACAGAAGCAGCTCTTTCTGACAGAAAGTAAACAGTCCTGGAAGCAGGCTTTCTGAACACCACCCCTCCCACCAGGAGTGAAAACAGAGCAGCTCAAAGTCAGCAGCTCTGAAGTTTCAGTTACTAGAATGATCTGTGATGTACTTCTAAAAGGTACCAGGAGCAAAGGGGCAGCAAGGTCTCATGTTGACTGGGGCACTCTTCAGTCTCTTGCCACCTGCTCTTTCACCTCGCAGTACAGCATGGGGGAGGAAAAGTTGCCTTGTCTGAAGGACATGTGTGGTTGATACCAGACTTGTGAATATTTAAAGGAAGGGGAGAGTTAGAACTTTAGATTAAATGTAAAAATTATGATCTCCTGTTTCCCCTCCTGTTGCTCTCCTTAAAAGGTGTTCTTCTCTGCTCTCAGTTATGTCACAGGTAATCTTGGTTTGGTGCAGCTGGTTTTATGTTCCCCCTCTTACTTTTCCTACAAAAATAATGCCTTCTTGCCACTAGTTTTGCCTGCATGCTGAAAGAGACTGATACAAGCAAAGTCGTCTTCTACAAATCCTGGCTGTAGATTATATGAGAGAAGGCAGCTCAGGGCTTCTGTGAGGCCTGAGGTAGCTGGATGCCAAGGTCCTTCCCAGCTCTGCCACTAGCATGGGCACAGTGTTTTCAGGGAAATGGGAGTATCCCTGACTATGCTGCCCATGTACATGTGTGTATCCTTACTATGATTAAGTCTGCAATTATGGTAAGCACATGTAGAACTTGATGCACAAAGTACGAACTTGTTGTTTTGGAAGTCTGGGCAGTAACATCTTGATGACTCACTTTATCTTGGTAAATAATGACTGAAAAAATACTTATTTCTTCATAGTATTGTGAAGATTCAAAATACTTCAGAAAGTGTTTGGGGGAAATTTGCTTCTCTTAGTACTCCTGCTTCTAGTTCTATTAGAAATTAAATCTTCGGTCATTCATGGTATTAACACTCCAGAAGAAAGGACTGCTACTTTCATTGCTTTTTTCCCCTAATACTGTTTTTCTGCCACTTGCATGAGCAGGGAATGCTTATGTAGCCCCAAAAAATCTGGAGTCACAAAGCACCTTTCTATCAAACCCAGTGCATTGAATACCTATTTCAACACTGTGCTAAGCAGAAATCCATTCTCTTAGAAATCTCAGCATCCGTTGCAGGAATTAGCCTTAAGTGTTGATGAGACTTATCCCCCCAACTTACGCTGGGGAGAGGGGAAAGAAGTAAGAGACAGAGTAACACAAAAATGCTAGTGCTACAAAAACCAGAGTGAGATGTAAGAGGGAAGAGATGCGACACCCTGAGTAACCAGCAAGAACAAAGCATAAACTAAACCTTTGCACAGCAAACAGAAATGTATAAAAGACATCAAACCAGGATGCTGCTTCTTTAGCTCTTTTTGAACAGTTCTGAACACTAAGTGAATTAAGAGTTTCCAAACCTAGCAGGTACATTTGCATCAAGCAGAAACATGTGAATAAAGAGGGTGGTAAAGCAATATTACAAAATAAGATTACAGACTGGAAATTGGGCTCGGTGCAAAATCTTTTCTTTCTGTCTTCTTTTTTTTTATTATTATTATTTTTTGTTACTGTAACTATAAGCAAGAAATGTGTGCCAGAGGAAATGAGAATTTAAGAAAATATAGACAACTTGGCAGGGCCACAAAATGAAAGCTTTAAGGGAAGAGAATTTAGAGAACAGAAGGAAATATTAGTTGGAGAAATGATAGCAGAATGGAAAGATCAACTTTTCAAAGAAGCAATCTTGCACTCAACTTTTTAACATCAAAGTTCTTTACTGCATGAAAATGATAAGTTTTGCCATATTGATCCTGGGTGGAGGGGGAAATTACGAGCATGTTCATCTATTTTTTTTAAACCTGTTGGGACAAAAAAATGCATACACAAAGGCAGGGAAAGAGGTAATTTATTCCAGCAATTAAATAGTTAAACTGTTGGAATAGTTACCAGACACTGTTTCTGTAGGAATGATGAAGCTGAGATTTAGAAGACATTGAAAGAATTGTGATTCCGAATGACCAAATACACATTAGTGCCCCCACCTTGACACAAATAAACCACAGCTGCCTGGACAGCGTAATTCCCTTTTGGCTTGAAACTGTATATGTTATTTAGAAGGCTCTTTGAGAATAAAAGTAGCCCAGTGAGAGATTCATTGAGAAGCCAGGGATCTAAAGCTGACCCAGCAAATAACTGCTTCTCGCTGCCTGTGCAAGAAAACTGAGGCAGTTGGATCCACAGCAAAAGTGGCTGGAGACAGAAAAATAATCCCTGAGACTTTCCTCTAGGAAGATAACAAAGCAATAGCAGGTGCTCAGAGGCCACTCTGAAGGGCCTGGTTTTGAGTCCCTACTAGTGTGAAGTTTGTGCTGCCATGTTGTCCTTTGATTGGTTGTCAGCAAAGAGCAGATTCTGGCTCCTCCTCATTCTGTAATGTGTAATTTTTAGTCTCTGTAATATGTGAAGTCACTGAACCTGTTTACTCAATGCTTGCAGGGGTCATTCGTTTCCAAATATTATCATGTTACAGGTACTCAGAGTCCCCAGCTCAACCCTTTAAAGTAGTTATTTATTACTCTGGTTTGGTCTGTGAATGCTGAAACAGCAGGTTATTCCTCACCAACTGTCCCACTGCAGAGCTGCACCCTCTGGCTTTGCCACCCAGAACACCATGGTCCTTCTGTGTGAGATGCTTCAGCAATTCATTCAGCCAGAAGGTGCTGGGTCCACAAACCCTTAGCTTGCATATACATCTGCAAACAACATGCTGGCCATACATGCAGCATCATGGAAGGCCTCAGATGTGTCACACCAAAGGCAGAGAGATCCAATTATCCACAAGGCCAAGGATGGAAAGGGCAGCCTTTCATGAAGCTTCACCCAAGGTTCTTATGAAGAGTGCTCAGGAAAGAAAGGGATAATGGAACATGCTTGTTGGAGTAGTGGGGTTTTTGGGTTGCTTCATAGATTCATAGATATTAGGGGTTGGAAGGGACCTAGAAGANCCTCTCATCCTGTCATTGGATGACACTGAGAAAAGTCTGGTTCCATCCTCTCTACACTCACCCTTAACATACTTCTAGACACTGATGAGGTCCCCCCTCAGTCTCCTCTTCTCCAGGCTAAAGAGCCCCAGCTCTCACAGCCTCTCCTCATAAGGGAGACGCTCCATTCCCCTAATCATCTTGGTGGCCCTGTGCTGGACTTGCTCCCAGTCTATCAGCTTTCAATTGTTGATCTATAAGTGAAAGGTCTTTCTATTTCAGGAAGATAATGGAGTATAGCTTGTTTAGGCAGGGTCTGGAGAACTAGCAATCTACCCATAGTGATGTGAGACAGCCTAGGATGGAAAACTGTCCCAAGAAAAGTAAATATTTGAGTAGCTAATCTGTGCTACATTATCAGTACCTGAGCCAGGTAATTAAAGCTCTTGCACAGCTACATAGTCTTTGGTCATGCCTTAGACTGCATTGTAGGCATAACTGGTGTCTGAGAACATTTACTTCAAGGCTCCCTTTGTAATTAATTAATGTGCTAAATGCATATTGCATAGTGGGGTTTGGTGATATTTAGTCAGACACGAATACCCTGGGGATATGATGGAGAGCACACCTTGATGCAAATCTCTGCTATTCATGCTTTGGGATATGTTCCAAGATGCTGCAGTGTGCTGTAACAGGCAGGTCACTGCTTCTCAGAGAGAAGCAACCCTGAATGAACTGAACACACAGTTTGTCCTTCAAACTTTTGTTGTTCGGCATGCCAAATGCTTTGGAGCCTCACAACTGGACATCATGTGAACAAATCTTTGGATGTTTGCTCCTATCAGTCCTGTTGGTTAAACATTTGGGAAAGCTGGATATACTACACAGCTCATTAGAATGCAGGAGTGTTTTACAAAAGGTATTTAGCTCACAATTAATTCCATCTAATTTAAGGAGTATGGTTAGAATGCTTAAATTGAATCTTTGGCACTTCATTTTAGTTCCTATATCCAGAGAAAGTCACCTGGATCTTGGTGATCCCTTATCCACTACTGGGGTGCTGCTTCCCCAGTCTGAAACATGACCTCCATCCTGTGAATAGAGGCTGGGGACCAGCCTGACTTTGTCCCACTGGGAATTCCTCTGTTTGCAGTGGGGTGGTTGGAGTGGAGAAGTGTTGTCTCATGGAGTGCCAAAGTGTTGTCTCATGGAGTGCCTGGGAAGTGGGCAAATGCCTCTGTTTGCTGGCCTTCACGTCCCTGTCAGGTGCAATTAAATGCACAAAAGTGTATATTTCCCTGGAATGGATGTTCTTAGAATTGAAACGCGCTGGAGGGTCCATTTGCTTAGCTAAAGCTGGGAAAACCAAGTTGCTCCTTTGAAGGAATCTGTGAAAAATCCCTGACTAAACAGGGCAGGTTCAGAGGGGCTGCTGGTGGAAGGCATGGAGATGAGCCTGGGCCAGGTAAATGTTTCCAGAGACAGACAACTGAAGGAAGACACAGAGCTATAGCCCACTTAAATCACAGGATTCATAAATTCAGTGGATTATGTCCCAAATCAGCCACCAGGCCCTTTTCTGGTCTTACTGCAGTTGCATTGTAAATCAAGTACGCCTTGCTCAAGTAAGTCCTTTGTGCTCTTTTACAAGGAGTTTGATGAATACTTTGAAAAGGCTAGTCCTGGTGGGGCCATTAGGGATTCCCTGTGCTTTCTGACCTACCTGGTCTAGCAAATACCTAGAGTTTGGCATTGTGTCTGCAGATCCATTGTGAGTGTGTCTCAGGAGGGATGGTGGTGGCTTTGCTCCCTTCAGTGCTGTGGTGATAGTTCATTTTCACCACTCTGCACCATCTAAGCACTGCCTTAATTTTTCAAATGCAGTATGTAATTAATCAGTGGGACTGACTGCCACATCACTGCATCCAAGAATGAGTAAAAGAATCTAGATGGTTCTGTGCAAGAGCACTGACTTTCAACATTAAATTAAAGAAGAGATGTGATATAAATAACATAAATGAAACTTGCTATTGTCAACAGAGAAGCGGTTTTCCCCAGGACAGATGACTCCAGAAGATTTCTTGCATCTTCTGGAAAAAGAAATGTTGGCTGTTGCCAGGGAGACAAAAACGGACCAGGCTGTGTGTAGGTCTGACCCTGCAGGTCCATGAGAGAATGGGCTGCAGCGGCAGCAAATGGCTATTGCCCACTGCACTGCTACATATGTCTTCTGAAGGGAGAACAAAGTACTGTTGCCTGTGTCACCAAACTCAGAGGTAACAAAGATCAGCTGGTTATGAAAAAAGCCACTGCTCCTTTTGCCCTCCCTGGTCTGCAGCAAACAGGCTGGGCTACTTGCACTGGAGGGCAGCTTGACTCCCTGCTGCTCTCCAGGGCTGCCCAGCTCCCCTTGCTCCCCAGGCTGCCTTCCACCCTCACTTCATCACCCTAGTGCAGTGTGGGGGGGTAAGATCAGCTGAGTGTAATCTTTAATGTGATACAGGCTCTTCTGGTTACACTCGGGTTCAGTTAGCAGGTACAAGCAGCGAAGGTGAATATTAAGAGCTGCTCAGAGGGTTGATTTTTCATTAAGATGAATCTCTTGTAATTAAACCTAACAGAGCTGTTCATGCTAATGCTGTGTTATTTATTGCCTGAATGCAATCCTTTTTTATTTTTTTCTTTATAAAGGATGTGAAGTTTCTTTACCTTTTTTTCCTTTTTTTCAGTCTTGTACTACTTCTGCTTCTCCCTGTAGACTGTATGTTGGTGTGCCTTTTCTTCTTTCAGTGTCTGTTTTCTCTCAAGACCAATTTTTTTTTCTGTTGTGTTTAATTGTTTTTCTCCTGATTTATTGTTCCAAGCCTATGCTAGGCAGTCTGTTTATTTATAATTCGGATTATTTTAAAATGGATCCAGAGCTCTAGGTCAGTGTTTAAAAATTAACTAATAAAATACACAAATGAGGCCCAATGGTCAACATAAGATTACACATCCTCTAGGACTCACGTGCTGCTCCAAATAAACCACTGGGGAATACCAGCCCCAGGCCCCAAAAGCATGGAGAAATCACTCATCTGGACTGAAATGGGCTGGTATAGACAATATATATGGGGACCCTTTACTGATAGCACTTGGCAGCTCTTCTGAGTGAGCCATCAGGTGTTAGTATGAGCCCTTGGGAGGAGTGACGGTGATGGTGGGGTTTGGCAGGAAAATGCTGTGGGCTCTGCCCAGCCCAGGTGTCTACCTCCAAAGAACTGACCCTCTCACTTCTGTTTTGGGAGAATGCAGCTCAAAAAATAACAAGTATGATGTGGTCCGCACAACACAAGTTAGGAGACCAGAGGGTCCCAAACTTCTGTTGCACCTTCCCTCTTTCACCATAGAGGCTGCTGGTTCTCACTGAAAAGGAAAACCAGTGGGAGGCAGAGGGTGCTGTTCTGCTCAGACACAAACCCACCCATCACCTCCCCTACACTGTTTTGATACTACTCCATGCATGCTAGCCTGACAGTTATATCACTTTCTTCACCCTCCATTGCAAAACTTCCCCAGTAAACAAACAAGTAGTATTAGCCACTGTGCGTGTTTGGAGAGACAGCTTTGGCTTGCGAAGGAGAAGGGCAGGAGCTGCAAATTTCAGGAGGGAGTGTGGTTTATAAACAGCCCTCCTGGCAGCAGCTGCAGAGATGGCCATGCCGCAGCCCAGCTCAGCCACATGTGGTATGGCCCAGCAACCAGCGCATCACCCGAAGAGAAGCCACCATGGTGGGCAGCTGGCAGCCACAGAAACCAGCCTCTACACAACCCCTAGCAAAAGTGGTGTCCTGAGGCTGGTGCCATCAATACTGTGAGGTCAATTGTCCCTGTATAAAACATGCAGTGCAGGCTGGGGGGGAATGTCTGGAGGCAGCAGGGAGCAGGCAGTAGCCTTGCTCATGTTTAAGAGATGCTTCTTTGGCCAGGCCAAAGAGACAAGCACACAGGTCACGGTCTTTGCCATGCTGGCTTCACACCTGGGCACCTTCAATTGGTTGGCATGAACGCAGGAAGCAGTGGTGTGAGCTGACCAGTGCAGCATGTGCTGCTCCCCTCCTCGGGCATGTCCACGAAAAGTAATAAAACTCCTGGAGCTGCAAGGAACTAAATGCACCTGCTCTGTCAGTCACAGCTTGGGCTTTCCGCTGCCATGAGAGCATACGGGTCTTATTATTGGTGAGAAGTGGGAGCAAAACCTCCCCCGAGGGCTGGCTGTACAGTGTCACCAGACAGAGGTAGAGCCAGTGTGTGGAGATGCTGATGCAGGGCAGGGAACCAGCGCCACTCCCGCTGCGACCAGAAGGGTGTTTTAGCAGTTGCCCCAGTGAAAACAAGATCACGCTTTTTAGTACGGTGTTAACAGCTATGTTAAAATCCTCACACTTTCCAACAAAAGAAAGGCCCTCAGAGAAACCAAAACAAACACTCACACAAGCAACACTGGAAGTTGGCTAGAATTACAAACACAGGAAATTAAATACAAAACCATGTTACAATAGCATTGAGGATCTGACTTAAAACAAGCCAGACAAGAGCATGCACTGTTCAGATTGCAGTATTTTTTCCCTACCCCCCTCCCAGGGGATTGTCTCTATAAATACATACATGCATATAGTACTGTATGCTTGTATACATGTGTACATGCATGCACAATTTCTATCACATTAAATAAAGCACTAGAATTAAAATAATATAGTAGCCTTTCTTTGGACTGAGCTTACCCAGTATAGCTGCACATTAGCCAGGACACAAATATCATTTCACAGGGAAAAAAAGTTTGTTTGGGCTTTTTTTCTTTCTTTTCCTAAACTGAGATCCTTACAAAGATTCAGACTACAGCACAATTTCACAACAAATAAAAGTGCAACTGAGAACAGTGCAAAAGTGAAAGGATGAACAAGAAAGCAGGACTTCCTTAACTAGGATATATTGTTGAAAAAAGCCAACAAAACAAATATTTCATCTTCAGGTGCATTAGGAGAAGCCACCCTTACTCCAACAGAAATTCACACCAAAGGTTATGCCAGCAGACCAGCATTGCCTGGGAAAAAAATACCCTCCTGATGGGCAAAGCTTTGCAGGTCTTCATAGCTGGTCTCCTTGTGTGAGCTTTCATATCATAGCCAGCCTGCTGCCATCAGGTGACATTACAGGGAGGCCTCTGCAGAAGTCTCTTCCCACCTCCAGTCTCAGACACATGCTGCTGGAGGTCAGTGGAAAGGGGAGGGTGGCCTCAGGTTAACATGTCTTGACTTGTCCCTTTCTTTGAGCAGAGCCCTTTCCCTTTGTCGCAAATCCCTATCTCTTGGCCTCAGTCTTAGGGTATGCGCTTGTTTTTCTCCTTTTATCTTCAAAACATTCACAAATGTATTTCAAATGAGAACTCTTAATTGTGTTTTCCTTTCCTTTATTACAGTTTGCTACAGTTTGTCAATACTGGCTACCGGTGTTATTTGAGGCCACACTTGAAAAAAAAAAAAAGTCCTTCCCGAGCTCTGAACATTTATCTGAAGTTCTGCATAAGGTCACATGTCTCCTCCAGCAGAAGGTCTTGCAAAGTTAAACAAAGTCCCCTCGCTTGCTCTGTCTGAGTAAATACAGACCATATTGGAGTAAATAAACAGCCAGGCAGTGTCCCAGACAATGGGCCTTGGCGATGAATTAATAAACTCTGCCTCTCGCATTAGCAGAGTGTGACTGGAACTGGCAGGAGGCCCTGGCGGGACTCCAGATACGATTATTACTAGACAGAGCCAAAGGAGACTTGGCACAGCGCAGAGCCCACAGCTGGAGATTAGGTAACAGAGTCAGAGCACTTGTGGAGCTGCCCGGGCGTTGGTTCCCCTGCCTGAGGAGAGGGTCAGGACTCTGTTTTTGTAGCTCATATTCACATAGGGTGCCTATTGCCGAAACTCATGCTTCTCCCTCCAGTTTGTAATCTGTAGGTTTATTTGGCAGGATCAAACTGCTATCCCAAACCGTTGTGGCCCATCAGAATTCCTGTCTGGTGAAACTACGGAGGATGAGCCTGCACCATCCCCATACTCTCCACCACACAGAGACTCTGGTGTACTTGGGTGAAAGACAGCTTGGTGGTACTGCAAAGGACACAGTCAGGCCATGTAGCAGGGCAGTGCTGTTCTGGGTGAGGGACCAAGATTTGCTTCTGTAAAGAAAAGCTTTATCTAGGCTTGTCTTCTGAGCTAACGGTTGAAACCAGAGGTGGGAGGTCTAATGAGGAAGGAAAATTCTCCTAACAGCTTGCACGGGGGATTGGCTGACACTTGTAGGGACCCACTGCCAAGTCAGACTCTTCTTGAGCTGGACAGCACTTGTCATTCAGATGAGGGAGGTGTAAATAGGAAGGCACAGTGGACAAATGGTAGAAGTTAACCCCCAGGTCCCACATCCAAAGAGGCAGTGTCTGTGTTGCTTTGTGGACTGTGGTGCAGCAGCCCCCAATCTTTCTCCTAAAAAAGAAGAACCAGCACCTTGGAGCTTGGAAGCCCAGCAATCATGCTAGATGAGCACTGTAGAAACTTCAGGTAGCAGGTTTATCAGCTGGGCTACCTTCAGTGCAGATACCCTGCTGACGCAGCTGTCTTGGTTCCAAGAGCTGAGCTACTTTCTTCACCCTGTGTTATACTGGTTTATTTAGGCCTGATCCTTGGATCTCTGACATGGGTCTGCTCACTGTCATGTGCAGACATGCCTGTGTTTTCAACTGACATCGCCACAATAAGCTATAAACATGTTAGCAACCTCGGGTGGGCTTGTCACTTGTGTGCTAGAGTATAGGTGGAGGGGGAAGTGATACCTACTCCTGTGGTGAAGCATTTTGAGAAATATGAATGAAAAACTCAAGTTTTTTTCAGTATCTGGTGAAAAAGGAAGTGTGTGTGCTAAACCACTCTCATTCATACACTGTGATAAGACTGTGGTCTGAATTCCATCCCTGAGGGCCCCCACGCCACTTTGATGGCCCTAACTGCAGGAACATCTCTGTCTGGAGCCCATGTCTTTTATATCTCAAATACTACAACCCTGAAAAAGGAAAAAAAAAACCAACAAACAAAACACAACAACAACAACAAAACAAGCAAACACAAAAACAAAACAAAAGCAAAAAAAACCCAACACAGTTTAGTGCCATTACTGTGTCTGGAACTACCTGGATTGCTTCTAAAACACACTTTACTGAATATATGGTGGTCTGTAATGTTATCAAAATGAAGGGAATGAAGCTTTTCATGTCATGTATATGCTATAGTAAATGGCATTTCTTATTCTCATTTACTGCTGAATCTCCAACCTGTCCTGGACTGAATGCCCCCAGAGAAAAACAATAATAGTTTCCAGCTCTGAATGCTGCCTTTTGTCATCAGGTTTCAAAGCCTGTCACAAAGGAGAGGAATCTCATTTTCTGTTTTGTTCCACAGGGAGAAAGGGGGTCACACAGGCACAGCCTGAGCCCCACTCTACTCAGTGCCAGCCTGAGCCCCAGTCTACTCAGTGCCTTCCCAGGCCACCACTGTGCCCTTGCCAGCCAGCCCTGCTCCACAGAGGCCAAAATGCTGAAATGACCCTTGTGGGGACTTGTCCTACAGACATTTGTTGTCTATGCATGAGACTGTAACAGCTCCTGGTATGAGTAGCTGATGGTTGGGTCACAAGGAAAAGTCTTCCAATTAATACTGACCAGGGTTAAGGTAAACTCCACAGCCCTTTGCTCACTCCCCAAGCTCCTTCTTCCTCAGCAAGCAAGTGGGGTTTTTATTTCATAACATCTGAAGCACAGAATTGCTTTCCATTAGCCAAGGTGCAGATTTTGTCCTCCTTAAATCACTTTCAGCTTGATGAGTGTGGGCACTCCTTGCTGGTGCCTCTAAACATTGCCTGGAGAGAAAACCTCTGTGGAAAGTGAAATTCAGAAGAGCTAATAAAACATTTTCTGAAGGGTTTGAATCTCATTCCAAAGAAAACAAAGAGGTCGACTGACCTTTCAACCTGACCCTTTTCTTTTTTTTTTTCTAAAGCATTAAGAAAAACATTCTGCAAACAATGAGTGCTCGTGGTAATTGTCCCTCCCCTGTGCCCCAGTTCTTGCCAAAAGCAACATTTCAATGGCTATGGGGGGTGGAGGTTGAAAGCAAATGAGCGAGCAAGCAAATGCTGGCTTTCACACACCAGTGGCTGGCTACGCCCTGACCACATCCAAGGAGGTTCAAGGTGAGGGAGTCAAGCTCTCAGGCTGTTCCTCATGGAGTTTTACAGTTGCAGGTATCTGAAATACTGCAGTCTAAGTATACAGATCTGTTGGAAGCATTCTGAAAGCCCAGTCAAAGGGTAAGAAAAAGGGTCACAAAGCAGTGAAGTGCAATATAACATCTTATTCGACAGCTGATTTCCACTTTCATGTTGCATGCCACATCTACACATCCCACAGCCTGCTGTGGTCCTTCTCTTAGTGTATTAGTGTTCGGGACAGGCCTGGTGTGAAAACAATTTCATCTTAAAAAAAACCAAACCAAAACAAAACTGGTTTTATATGAGAAAAACCTTCTTGTACCATTTATCTCCATTGTTTTCCAGCATTAGGACCTGCAGTGGATCCTGCTGTGACATGCTTCCAGCTGCAAAAGGAATCAAAAGGTTTAGGATTGAGTTCCCTCCTGATTCTGGAACATGTTCCACTGTGCAATCTTTTGTAATATCGCTCTGCAATAAAAGCACTAATGCTCTCCAAGAGGCCTCCCCTTTTCACTTTCCTCATAAGAGGTGATGACAAGCTCCCAGCCCAATTGTCTACACACATCCTTAACTGCAAGGAGGCAGAGATTTCACTACCTTTCCTGGTTTTGACAATAACCTGTACACTGGTCCTGGGCAAATCACTTAAGTTCTGCCTGACCTGGACAACCTTTTCATAGAAATCCCTTCTTACTAATATCGGGAGGGTTTTCAGATGTCTTTGGGACTCTGCTACCAGAAAAGGAGACCTGCCTGTGCCAGGGCTCATCTTGCTAATTCTGGGGCAGCTTCATCAGGTTTGTGAAAGCACACTGGTAATGTCAAGGTCCTGACTTTGAATGTGTTTCTCCAGCTGTAAAATGTGGATAGAAACACTGAGCCAGCTCTGTAAAGGTCTACTGAGATTTAAGCTATGTTGGCATCCTCCTCCTCGGTGTCAGTAGAGCTGGCAAACATGAGGAGAGCACAGGATGGCTTCTATTTTTTTTTTTTTGAATCATACTGTAAAACCCTGCAACCCTGAAAACAGACTTCGTAATTCCCAATAAGCACACAAGTGGGTTTAGGTGCTCATGTGGAAGGGAAAGAAGAAGTTCGGTGTGGGGGTTAAGTAAACAGTGCATCCAGAATCTTTTTGTTACCCTCTAGATTTATTTCTCCTCTGTGCAGCAAAGTACAATTTTGTGGCTCTTCTTCAAGACCATTAACTCAATATAAAAATATCAGCACTGTTTTTATTATCTGAAAAAAAGAGCACAGAGATGAGTTTTTGCAAGCAGTTCTCGGTTCATTAAACAATGACTCAGACTAGGTTTTGTGGTAGAGGATTCAGCTTTTCCTTAGTGGTAGGATCAAGATGTCCCGTTTTCACAATAATCTACCTTTCATCCCTCTCACATTGCAAAATTCATTTTTACCTTGATCCCATACAAACCTCTTAGTTTCTTGCTTTTGTTATTGTAAATTATTTACTTTAGAAGTGCTGAATCATGACACTGAGGTTAGAGAAAATTGCACTTCTGTTTAGAGTCAGAATTGTTCCCACATCTTCTGAAGATTCCTTGACTATTATTTTTGCGTGTCCTTATATTTTACAGTTTAAAAAGTTCAAATGGCACTTCGTTTGGACCTTCTTAGAGAGGACCCAACTGGACATTTTCCCTGGAGATATTCAATTCTAGGAAACTATGCCTGCTAATGCTACTTAAGAGGAACTGTGCCTAGAGGCTGGAGGGCTGTGTGGGCAGTCATAGTGCTGACTTCCCTCAGACTGCCCCAGAGAATGTCCACCCATGCTGCTGCTCACTGGCCTTCCTGAAGCTGGGTGGCAGAGCATTGGTTGGTACTGGGCTGCAGCTGCATGGCCTCACATTGTCCATGAATGGTGTGGCTTGCACCTGAACAGAACCAGGCTTCAATTATCTTCAGAGTTTGTGTGAACACCTGAAGCTTGTTGACGCCTTGGGCTTGCAAAATTGGACTAGAAATCTCCTGAGAAAAGATGCATGTGGCTCTCTGTTCTTATTTGACCAGAAACACAAGAAAAAGAATTCAGAGCCCCAACCCCAGGGCACTGCAGCCTGCTGAGCAGCCTGGAAATACAAGTGCATCACTACGCATCATCATTACTCTTTTTGGTGGTGCCCAATGACAGGACAAGGGGCAATGGGTGGAAGCTGAGCCATAGGAAGTTTCATGTAAACATGAGGAGGAATTTTTTCACTGGAACACTGGAGGGGGCTGCCCAGCAGGATTGTGTAGTCTCCCTCTCTGGAGACATTCAAAACTTGTCTGGATGCATTCCTGTGTGATCTGGTCTAGGTGATCCTGCTCTGGCAGGGGGGTTGGACTAGATGATCTTTCAAGGTCTCTTCCAGCCCCTGACATTCTGTGATTCTGTGATTCTGTGATTCTATAATCACAGTCTAGGGCCATGGCTTGGTTATTACCCAGCTGCACACCCAGCCCAACAGTGCAAGCGCTATCTCTTGCCCACACTCTTCAGCATAAGCCATGACCCACTGGCTGAATCACATCTGCTGTAAGCAAAGACATGCACTGGTTACCTGTCATCGCGTGACCGGCACCTACCAAGTCTCCCTCCATACGTTGTCATGAATTAAATTGGCCACTTGTTTGTCAGATGCTAAAGCTGAATGTGAAAGCTGAGACAGGGTGACCTGCAAGGTGATGTGTGCAGTATGGAAGCGAGTGGCTACCAACAGATAAAGAATAGTCTGAACCAACTATCCTTTTTTTTCCTCATTTTTTATAGGGTTTTATGATTGCAAAGATGAGATGCAGCAGAGTGAGTAGAAGGCAGCATACATGTGAAAATGCCATAATTTACACTTTGCTGTTTTACATCTGCTTACAGGTATCTGTTTTACCACCCTGCACACTGCTTATGGGATTACTGCAACACCAGCACTACCTTGAGAGTAAACTGTATTGGGATAAAATTGGTGGATTGGTGCCAGCAGATGAATTTCTGCTCTGAGCAGTGGCTGGCCATGGGTTGCTACACACAGCTCCTGGCCTCTCTTCTCTGAGTCAGCCAGTAGCCCACCCCATATAACAGCATCGGCTGCTCGCCTGCTTCATCTCTGCTCCACTGAGTACTTCCCAATACAGCTGCCTCGTTACTCATTGACCGAGTAAACAAACTGTTTCTCCAGCACTATCCAAGATCACTCATCCTGAGCTGGGATGCTAGCCTGGCAGAAAAGGGGGTCTTGTTCTAATTCTTCTCTGCAGTAGCTGGCAAGTGGCCTGCCCCTCAGAGCAGAACAGGGCTGCAACACAACAGAGCCCACCGTGTACAAACATGTGGGATAACCTGTACAATTATGTTTTCTGGAGGCCAGCTCAACCTGCACCAGTTAATGCATGTCTTCTATGTATTTGACCCCAAGTTCTTTTATATTGCCACCGACAGTTTAATTTTGCATTTTAGTGGCTCTCATCTTCTGGAGATACCAGCAGTGCTCAGTAATTGTGGATTATTTAAGCCTCAGCACATCTTTAAGGCAGGTTTTATACACCCCACTTACAGAAATGCTGGGTGAGACCAGGCAGCCATTGGAGGGTATGTGCCAAGCTGCATCACAGCCAGGGATAAAGCCCCATTTTCCTCTCAGTGTTTCTGCAATGGGATGTTGTCTGTTTAATCTAAGCAACTATGCCAAGGGGATGGGGTTTCCCAGCAGGACAGTGTGATGGTTTGTATGCTTGTGAGAGCCCAAGCAGAAGCTCAAATGAGCACTGAAGAGCTTTCTCGCTTCTCCAGTGGCAAGATAACTATTTTACCTGTAGTTGCTTTGCATTTTACAGCCCTTCCCATCATGACATGACCTCACTCCTTCATGGATGGGCTCTTAGGTAGTGTTGGCCTGCATGTAAGCACAGCTACAGGGTACACACTAATGTAACTGGCTGTGAGGAGAGAAGCTGGAGTGCTGAGTGTGTGCTGTTGTAGGACAGCAGTAACACCACCAGTCTTCATTTCTCCCAGGCTTTATCAGGTTGCTTGCTCCTGCTCCATACCCAAGTCCCTGACAAGGAGATGCGGGTGTCCTCTCCTTGCCAGACCTCCCTTGCCCTGCTGGAGGCCACCAGGTAGAAGCACGTGCTGGAGAACTTTGAAGCAATGCAGGACTTTTGGGGAGAGCATAGGACCAACGAAGCAGGAAACTTGGTGTCGTGTGTTAGTGCTAGAAGCCTGCCAGAAGTGGGACAAATACAGGAGTGCAATCAGCAAACCGTATTCCAGGCTGTTTCCAGGGAGTGTTCATTCCCCCTTCCCAGCTGTGCTGGGGTGGAGGTGAATTTCCAATGCAGCGGGAGCACTAACAAGTTAATGTTTAACATTATTATTACCTCATCTTCCAGAGGCTACTTCTAAACATAACAATTGACGACAGGCTCCTGATAGTTTGGAGGAGACCGACCTCAGCCCTAAGACTATGATGAATATGATTTCCCTTCCCCCTCTGTTTTGATTTTCTGCTCTGTTACTCCAGAGCATTGGCTGGCCATGACCCCTGGCTGCTTTTTCTGTAATTACCAGCTCCTGCCAGATTTACTGTGGAAGTTAATGTCTGTTCCAGCCAAGTCAGCCCCACTGTTAGATTGTAGGAGACAGTAACCCCTTCAGTACAGGCAGCGCTTTAGAGAAACAAAACAAAGAGTGGTGAAAGGTGATTCTCAAGGCCCTGGAGAAAGCCTCATGTGCCTGATGAGGATGCCACATTAACACTAGTGCTTTCTTACACAGAGGCAGGCCACAAACTCTTTCTCATAGTCTTTCAAATCCTGCAGAGCACACAGGGTGCTTGATGAGGAAAGAGTAAGAAAGTGACTCTTACAAAAGCCCTGACAAACTTTCAGGCTTTCCTCTCAGTCCACTATGCTCCTCCGGGACTTTTCTTCAGAGCCTGTGCATGGTCTAGTGGGACTTTCTTTAATAAATTAACATTCTGGACAGTTACCCTTAAAATGGGAAGGATTTTTTTTCAAATGTTGTTTTTGCAAGCACTTTTTTTTTTTTACATGCTCAAAGCTTGCTAAAAAAGGGTGATATTCAGACTCAGATGGCTATTGAGTAGAGACACATGTCTCAGCTTCAGCCCAGACATGAAAACCACCTTGTCTTCCATCCACACATTCTGCCCAGCTGATCAGAACAGCTCTGGAGCTGCACTCATTACAACACTGTGCAAATACAAGAACATTTTAAAGGCCCATGGAAGATGAAACATACTTTAAAGATAGTCAAGGGCTAAATGCAGTTAAGGGCCAGATTCTGATGAAAATTATATTCAGCTATGTCTGGAATAATTCCATCTAAGATATTGGAGCTCATATGCAAATATTATGCTGTGGAATCATAGGGAAATTAGATGAATTAGAAATTAGTAGTGTTAGTATCATGTGCACCACATGAGCAGAACTGGGCACAACCGCAGTGAGCAGTGTCAGAACTTCTGCTCTAGATACAGCTGGGACATAATCTTGAGGAATCAAAGAGATCACCAAAGTACCAACCCGTTGCCACAGGTGGAAGCACACCCTGAACAGACCGAGTAAACTTAAGTAACACATTTACAGCAAATTCTCCTTAGGGCTCCATATTTACTGCAGACAGATGCACAGTAAGCACATGGTGCAAGCAAGTCTGGTACTTCCAGGAAGTATCATTAGAGGTGTTGCATGTGCCCTGTACAGTTATTCTTTGCATTTTAGATTGCTCTTTAGATATCTTGGGCAGTACACACAACAGGTCTGCGCATTGGACTTACTGAATGTGGTTGGTCAGCACAGTGCATGTGCACAACAGCATGAGCTGAGTGCTGCCTGTCCCCAAGGTGACTCCTGGGCACCTGCCTGAGACTCTGAGACATGCTGCAGCTTAGCAAGGGGATTTTGAACTGATGGGCAAACCAGATATTGAGAAAACCATGAGAAATGCATAAAGCTTAAAAAATAAAACTATCAAAAAAGGTCTAACTGGAGATATTTATGTGTAGAAAAAGAGGATGTATCTGAAAGTGTAGATGTATGGGCAGCCCTTGTTTCGCCACAGTTTGATTCTGTGGTTCATGGCATATAGCTCTCTCTTGAGGAAAAAACAGCACCCTCTTCTTCATCAAGGCCATCAGAGCCAACTTTAGGGTTTGTGGGGCTGCAAGCAGGACAGGGCGCCAGAACCACTTGGCAGGAGAGGCTTTGTGCTTTTTCCCACTATGAAAGCTGGGACTGGAGACATGCCAGGACAATGGGACTGGAAGTAGCAGTTTGACATGTGGGGACTTGGCTTTCGGGTAAAAGACTTCTGGACGCACCTTAGGCATGAAGTTACTGCTGGCTTTCTGCATCCAAATTTGAGCCCACCTGTACCCAATGTCCCCATGGATAGATTGGTGTGAATCCTGGACTCTCCTGGACTGCTTGCCTTTCCGCACCAAGAGGGAATGGGAAGGGAATGTCTCTACCCTGGTAACAGTGGCACAGGATTGCAAAATGCAAGTGTAAATACAGAGTATGTACTCATCAGAAAGTAGGGGTGATGAAGAGCTGAAGTAATCTACAGTACTCTAGGCACCAATTCTGGACCAAAACCATGAGGAAGCTCACCTGCCAGCCCCTCTAAACCCTGGGCTGGGTGAGGACAGCAGAGGGGACCCTGCACAGGCCTCTCAGTAGTGAGGCAGACCTCTCAAATCTTTTCTAGCATGTGAGACATCCCTATGGCCTGTCATGAGACAGGTGGACGTGTTTGGCAGTCTGGCCCTGCAAGATATAGGGGCTGTGGGAGGAGGCCATGGTGGCCTGACTGTTCACCAGCTCGTGAGGTTCGCCTCCTCCAGCAACCTGCCAATATGCCCCCCTGGATGTGCCGTCAGGGAGCGGGAAAGCAGCCTGGCCATGCACTGTGCTGAGGTGCGAGGTATTTATTATCTCAGCAGCAGGAAGGTGTAAGGTGGGAGCTGGATCTGCGAGGAACACAGGGATTGGCTGAGCTGGAGGCAGGAGGGTGCCACAGACGCCATCACGCTGCATATGGAGATCTCTGTTGAGGTGCACCAAGATGCCACAGATCTGTTAATGAAAGGTAAAGTAGTTTCTATCGGCATGGAGTGGGATTACTGCCCCCTGCCTGCACATATTAGGATGATATCCAGAAGTTCCCAAGAGATCTCCCCATGGCTCCATCTCTCTCCCTCCAGGCCAGCAAGGTCTGAAGCACTGCCTGCAATATTCTGCATGCAATGTGCTGGACACACTCAAGCACTCCCACCTGACCTCTGAGTGCCACCACAAGTATTTGGGAGCACCTCAAGCTGTCACTGTGTGAGGCTGTGGCAGACATGAAGATATGCTGATGAGGGTGAATCATGAATGGGGTTGTGCTCCTCCTCACCTTTCTACACATGCAGAAGTCCTGTGTAAATGCTGTTGCATAGGCTGAGCTGGCTGCTGCATAGGTGCACCTGTAATGCACCCCACAGGGTGTCAGAGACTGTCAGACTGCTGCTGTGGTCCAGTGAGCCAGATATCTGCCTCTGGTCATGGCTTGTACCTGCTCTGAGGAGAGGAAGGAAGATCTCATTTCTGCACCTGGGCAGCAATGCAGCTTTTAGGGGTGCTGTCCACCTTATGAGGGTGCAGGGCTATGTTATCCATATGTCAGTTCTTCTCCCTTCAGCACATGGTACTTTGCTGGACACGTGGGAAGCTGCCAGGTATTTTCATGTTAGGAATCACACAGGGTAGATAAATATGTCTATAGGCCATTTGCAACATCTTTGTTGTACTGAAGCAGAGATTAAATGAGTTTCCAGTTGAGTGCTCAATTTCAAATGTTCAGCTGCACAACACTGAAAGAGTTGGATTGGTGAAAAATAAGAATTAAACTTTCTTGATTTTTATATAACCTTTTTGAAAGGTATTTTCAACCAGTATTGAAAAGCAAAATGTATTGTCAGCATATCCTTAAGCTTCGTTGGCTGTAAGTAGACATGATAGTAAGCCCTTGGATGAGGGCAGGAGTAGTAGGTAGCCCTGTCAGCCCCATTTATGATGCAGATTGGGATTTGCTGATGAATTTGTTGAGTTTGACTTCAGTTCTTTTGATTTTTAGGTGGGTACAGGCTGTGTTTGAATAACTATTTTAAAAGGCACAGCCTGGGAGAAGAGCTTTATATGTCTGTAAATCTGATATTAAGGAAGTGTAATTTGTCAGTTTGAAAAGGATTACACCTATACTGGTGTGTTGACCAACAACTAGCTATATTCAGACTGTTTATTATTGGCAATTATGCCTACTGGAAAGCCTTTGTAGTGAAACCCTCCCTGTCATAAACACGCTCAGCTATCTCGTCATTAGGCTTTGTTTTTTTTCTTGAGGGGATGGAGGCTGACACCAAACCAGCAACACTACAAAAGCTTGGTCAGAACGAAGGGGTTTTGCAACATATGAAGTGAGTTTTGATTCGTTCCCAAGCTCAGATGTTGCTTTGGGAAATGTATTCTCTTCAGGTCTCTCGCTGTGACTCTATAAACAGAGCAGTGACTTGCATTTGGAGGCACTAAAAGTGATTTAAACGATTCAGCCTGGGATTTTTGCCAAGCAGCACCTCCTTCTGTTTGCTGTTTGGGCTTTTCTTCCCTCCCCCTTTCTGGTGGGTTGGTTGGTGGGTTGTTTTTTTTTCCTTCCATGAAAAAATTTTTTAGACTATCCTTTGAGACAGTTTCTTTCTAAAGAGAAAAAAAAAAAGTTTGCTTCTCCAGATGGACAGCTGCTCCCTGCTCCTTTTGATGTTGCTTTTATCTGCCAGGCCAGTGCTCTCTCACCCTCTCCCCTCCCCTGGAGGCAGTTTCCATGGGGGTCTCAGGGGAGCTTTGTCTCTCACATGTGTTTAAAGAGAAATGTGGAGCTGACACAAAGGCTCCACAGCTCGACCTTTCGCCCTCTGGAGTTATGAGGGCCATAAAGCTCGAGTCCCTGGTAACAGCGCCGATGACCAAGGCAGTTCTGGACACAGACAGAGGTTTTTTGGCATAAAATTGTTTAACTAAAAATAGTTCTAGGGAGGAAAATAAAAGGTTGAGAAAACTAGGCAATGTCTTTCATTGCCTTATTTGGTGTTACTGGTGGTAGCATGAATTTCTTCAGTATAGCCAGAGGCAGATAGTTTCATTGCATTTAATACTAAATTTGAAATGTGTGGGGCACAAATATAAAGCAACACCGGCCGAGGTGCTGGGGAGGAAGGCTGTGATTGCCAGTCTGCAGATGCAAAGGATGAAGGCTGCTCTGCTGCAGCACCTGACCTCCAAGTAGAGCTCAGTGGAAGCCCAGAATAAGGCACAACCTTCAGTAGGTAGAGAGGAGGAACATCAGAGTCCTGCAAAAGCCTGAAGAGTTACCAAGCCGTCCAACAAGCAACCTTTAGCCTCAAGTTTCACAAGTGTGTTCAAATGCCTTAGCTCCAGAGCAGATGAAGGGTGTTTTGCTGTTCCCTTACCACTCGCAGCTGTGAGGCTCTCCTTGAGCTAGGAGTCCAAGCTGGATGTCTCCCACCATGAGTTGAGTCATTAGTAGTATAATCCTTTTTTTTTTTTTTTTTTTTACATTCCTGTTCAGCCTGGCTAATAACAGATGTTGAATCCAGGTGCTCCACAGTTAAGGCAAATGGTTCACTGGAGTCTGCTTTCTGCTGCAGCTCTTTCCATCTATAAAATGAAAGGAAAAAAACCCCAACTTGATTCTATTGCCTCCTGCAGAGGGTATTTTCATGGAAGTGTTGAGTCCTTAGGCCTAAGTAAGTAGAAAAGTAGAAAAGCTTCCACAGACAAATTACTTGCCCAGAACACCTATGAGTCTAAAGATGAAGCTGCTCTCCTCAGATGTGCCAGGTACCAGAAGAGAAACTCAGAGGTAGATCCTTCATTTCTTTAAGGGAGGCTCTAATGTTTGAATGCTGGGTGTGATAAATGGTAGATGACCATGATGTCCCCCAGTTTTCTTTCCTCCAAATTAAACTTGCTGCATTGTGGCCTGGCAATTCAGGCGCCTTAGACAGGGAGGGGACAAGGGGGCAGCTGCTGCTGAAAAGGGGTTTGACTGTGTTCATGAAGATCCCGAGCAGGAGCTTCAAAATATTTATAACATCTAAATATTGGGAGAAAATGCCTCATTTTCTTTGGGAGCAGGTTGTCTGGGAGCAGGGGCCACCTGTTACATATGTATGTGTGGGTATATCAGCTCAATGGGGTTCTTATCAAGGCTTTGGGCTATGTCAGTATTAAGATATTTCCCAGGAATCTTTCCTTAAACTTTTGTTCTTTTAAACCACATAAAGTGTGGGTCATTTTCTGTGCAACAAAGGAATATGTTTTTCCTACTGACAAAAAAAGGAGACTTTTATTTTAGGTTAAATAAAACAAAGCCAAGAAGTGGGGGAGGGGAAAAAACAAGTCTCCAAAAGAAACAAAAACCTCAGTGATTTATGCCGAGATATTTTGTGTTTTTAACCTAAATACAGCTACTGNGTAGTGAAACCCTCCCTGTCATAAACACGCTCAGCTATCTCGTCATTAGGCTTTGTTTTTTTTCTTGAGGGGATGGAGGCTGACACCAAACCAGCAACACTACAAAAGCTTGGTCAGAACGAAGGGGTTTTGCAACATATGAAGTGAGTTTTGATTCGTTCCCAAGCTCAGATGTTGCTTTGGGAAATGTATTCTCTTCAGGTCTCTCGCTGTGACTCTATAAACAGAGCAGTGACTTGCATTTGGAGGCACTAAAAGTGATTTAAACGATTCAGCCTGGGATTTTTGCCAAGCAGCACCTCCTTCTGTTTGCTGTTTGGGCTTTTCTTCCCTCCCCCTTTCTGGTGGGTTGGTTGGTGGGTTGTTTTTTTTTCCTTCCATGAAAAAATTTTTTAGACTATCCTTTGAGACAGTTTCTTTCTAAAGAGAAAAAAAAAAAAGTTTGCTTCTCCAGATGGACAGCTGCTCCCTGCTCCTTTTGATGTTGCTTTTATCTGCCAGGCCAGTGCTCTCTCACCCTCTCCCCTCCCCTGGAGGCAGTTTCCATGGGGGTCTCAGGGGAGCTTTGTCTCTCACATGTGTTTAAAGAGAAATGTGGAGCTGACACAAAGGCTCCACAGCTCGACCTTTCGCCCTCTGGAGTTATGAGGGCCATAAAGCTCGAGTCCCTGGTAACAGCGCCGATGACCAAGGCAGTTCTGGACACAGACAGAGGTTTTTTGGCATAAAATTGTTTAACTAAAAATAGTTCTAGGGAGGAAAATAAAAGGTTGAGAAAACTAGGCAATGTCTTTCATTGCCTTATTTGGTGTTACTGGTGGTAGCATGAATTTCTTCAGTATAGCCAGAGGCAGATAGTTTCATTGCATTTAATACTAAATTTGAAATGTGTGGGGCACAAATATAAAGCAACACCGGCCGAGGTGCTGGGGAGGAAGGCTGTGATTGCCAGTCTGCAGATGCAAAGGATGAAGGCTGCTCTGCTGCAGCACCTGACCTCCAAGTAGAGCTCAGTGGAAGCCCAGAATAAGGCACAACCTTCAGTAGGTAGAGAGGAGGAACATCAGAGTCCTGCAAAAGCCTGAAGAGTTACCAAGCCGTCCAACAAGCAACCTTTAGCCTCAAGTTTCACAAGTGTGTTCAAATGCCTTAGCTCCAGAGCAGATGAAGGGTGTTTTGCTGTTCCCTTACCACTCGCAGCTGTGAGGCTCTCCTTGAGCTAGGAGTCCAAGCTGGATGTCTCCCACCATGAGTTGAGTCATTAGTAGTATAATCCTTTTTTTTTTTTTTTTTTTTTACATTCCTGTTCAGCCTGGCTAATAACAGATGTTGAATCCAGGTGCTCCACAGTTAAGGCAAATGGTTCACTGGAGTCTGCTTTCTGCTGCAGCTCTTTCCATCTATAAAATGAAAGGAAAAAAACCCCAACTTGATTCTATTGCCTCCTGCAGAGGGTATTTTCATGGAAGTGTTGAGTCCTTAGGCCTAAGTAAGTAGAAAAGTAGAAAAGCTTCCACAGACAAATTACTTGCCCAGAACACCTATGAGTCTAAAGATGAAGCTGCTCTCCTCAGATGTGCCAGGTACCAGAAGAGAAACTCAGAGGTAGATCCTTCATTTCTTTAAGGGAGGCTCTAATGTTTGAATGCTGGGTGTGATAAATGGTAGATGACCATGATGTCCCCCAGTTTTCTTTCCTCCAAATTAAACTTGCTGCATTGTGGCCTGGCAATTCAGGCGCCTTAGACAGGGAGGGGACAAGGGGGCAGCTGCTGCTGAAAAGGGGTTTGACTGTGTTCATGAAGATCCCGAGCAGGAGCTTCAAAATATTTATAACATCTAAATATTGGGAGAAAATGCCTCATTTTCTTTGGGAGCAGGTTGTCTGGGAGCAGGGGCCACCTGTTACATATGTATGTGTGGGTATATCAGCTCAATGGGGTTCTTATCAAGGCTTTGGGCTATGTCAGTATTAAGATATTTCCCAGGAATCTTTCCTTAAACTTTTGTTCTTTTAAACCACATAAAGTGTGGGTCATTTTCTGTGCAACAAAGGAATATGTTTTTCCTACTGACAAAAAAAGGAGACTTTTATTTTAGGTTAAATAAAACAAAGCCAAGAAGTGGGGGAGGGGAAAAAACAAGTCTCCAAAAGAAACAAAAACCTCAGTGATTTATGCCGAGATATTTTGTGTTTTTAACCTAAATACAGCTACTGTTAGAGCAGACAGGGAGTATTTTTACACCAAAAGGTACAGAAAACACAGCCAGCATCTCTTCCACTTACATGATTGCTCACCCCGCTAGTCTTTTTCGCTTGAAACAAGGAGCTTTGTGTGTGAACATCAAGTAAAACTCCCTGTGCAACCATGCACCAACAGCCACATACAGTAATTCTTGTAGCCATTTTTGTCTGCTTGTCTTGGATGATAAGGTGCCTATATGCACTCTCATTTTCTTCCTATAAATCTTTTCTTTTCAGAAAGTTGTAAAGCTAAAGATAACAGCACACACTCTCTTAAAAGCAAGGTTGACACTGAAATCCTTGGCTTAAAAATGTTTCCTGGAGGACAAAAATCTCCATCAGGCTAAAGGCATCAGATTTGGCTCATGGGCCAAATGTCACTCTCCCACCACATCATGGGGAGCATGGTGGGGGAAGGAATGGTGCAGAAAAGGAGTCCAAAGGGCAAGCGGTCCTTTGGCTCTGGCAATCCGTTAGTGGTATATGAGCCTTAAGGGGATCGCATGACGGGAATAGACTGAAACAACAGTCTAGCACCTCTAAATCACATCACCTTGTAGAATCAGTGAACACAATCTCTTCCCTCCCATATATCACCCTCACACCAGACAGATCTCAAATAGAGGAACTGAGCACTTCTGCTCCAGAGCATGCCTCTGTGGTTAATAACAGATGATCCTAATCACTGCTCCTGGAGCCCAGGGCTAGCTGATAACTCTCTTCTGACTACTGACCCCCATAATCATCTCATTCCTGAGAAGGAGCAGATATTGGGAACTATGGGTTTTAGCAACCAGGACAAAAACAGTCCTCCTTTTGCTCAAGGAATTCAGATAGCAAACTAAGGGAGCACCAGAGTGGCTAAACAGCCAAACTACAGGGCTGGTGAAGATCTCCGTTGCATATTTGGCTCTGCCACAGGCTTGCTCTTGGTGACCTTAGGAAAATCAGTTAAGGTCTCACAGCCTCATTTTCTTCCTCTGGAAAAAATGAAGATAATAACAGACAGCAACTCCAGAATGGCATTGCGAGTATACATCATAAATTGTTTAGAAAATGTACTGAAATTTCCAGAGTGAGATGGGAAATATTGACAGCTGAGAAACACACTTTGTTTAAACTGTTTCTTTACTCAGAGAGTGGTTTCATTGCTTCTGCAGCAGCCCTTGGAGCTGCATTACCACTGAAGGGTAGCCTCACCAACTCTCCATTTACACTTTAAAACCTCTACACAGGCAGCAGCAGAGTCACAGATGCAGCTGCAGAAGAAACCACACACCACAGTGTGCAGGTGCATGTGGGCCCCAGTGGGAAAGATTATTAACTATTTCCTGGTAATAGGGACACAGGGGTCCTTCATGCGGATAAAATAATCTCAGTACAGTTCAGCCTGTGTGGGAAGCTACTATCCAAGTGAATACACAGCTGTGCTTAACAGATCTTAGCTTAAATGCCTACAGACTAAATATTCTGGAATCTCTTCAAATTCCGCTAAGTTTGAGCATTGTATGCTCCGGATATTCAATGTGGTAGGGAACACTTCCATCTGATGATTTCCATTAATGTTAGCTTAAAGCTTTGCATCTGGAAAGCAGAGTTCATATTTACACCAGTGTTTCAAGATCAGATCCATATTTTTAACAAGATAATAATAGTCTTTGCATCTGTCCTTGACAAAAAATTGCAGCATTCTTTGTGCCTATAAAGTACCTGTGAAGAAGAATAATAATTCATGATTGATACTCTTTTTAGAAGTAATGTATCTTTTTGGAAGAAAAATGTCTGTTTTGATTCTTCCAATATATTCTTTAATTACAATTATTATCTGAAATGGAAACTGCATGATTATTTGCAAAAGTAACAAGGCATGTTTCCACTCTCTGAATAGACTGAAGTGAGAATCAGGCCTCTGGTATGAATGTATATATAAACTACATTTAAAAATATTTTTCTTTTAAATGCTTCCAGTTATATGGTTTGCTAGAATATTAAGATGCAAATCTAGGCAAAGTCTTTTTTTTTTTATTCGCTTATTATCTGTGAACTTAGGATTCTCTGAGCTGAAGCTGCTACAGGAGATAATGACACTCTGCTGAAGCACAGAAACGCTTCAGTAAACCCTGATGATAATGCATTGAAATAACAACATGTGGCATTGCAATCCACCCACAAATCACCATGCTTCACACCAAAAATATCACAATGCTTCGGTTTGTCTTCTAAAATCACAAAGCTGTCAGTTCTAGCTTCAATGCTCATAACAAACTCTGCTCTTTTCTTTCATGTCTTTGTCTGGTTTCAACTGTACCCAAGATCTTTCTTACATGAGATGGTGATGGTGGATGCTCCTTAAGCATTTAAAAATGGGATTCACAAAACATACTTGGCCATCCAAGTTTCCGCTCTTACAGAGCCCCACCTGACCAGTAGGAGGCTGTAAAACTAGGCAGAAAACCTAGTAAGAAAGAAGTCTGGCACCAGATTCCCATACATTCTTGCTTTCAAGCAGTGTAGAAAGTAGCCTCTGTCTTTTGATTCTACTTGAAATATAACTTCTGCAGGTTTTCCAAATGCCTTTGCACTTACAAGTGTTTGAAAGCTTAGATTTGGCACAAGCTTTACAGAGGTTTAGTGTAGTAATTAGTTGGAATGATGGCAGAGATGGAATTTTATCTTCCATCTATGTAATGATAACAAAACAGTTATGAAAACATATTTTTTATGTTTGCCACTGTGTCTGTTTGATAAATAAGACAACACATTCACAATCACTTACTTTCAAGAGTTTCCACTTTTCCTACCTCTGATAGAGCTAAAGTAACGATGGAAGATTTTAGAAAAAACTACTTGAAGGAATAAGGCTAAATAAATCCTAGAAGGTCTGCCTGTATTAAAGTTGAACCTGGATGGATTTTGGTTCCTATAACCTAAAATTTTACTTTGATAACCTCAGCTACTGCATAACTCTGCAAACACCTACTTTCAATAGGTGCTTTAATGCTTAATATAAAAAAAGTCCTTAAAGTTCTGTATTTAAACATTTTGACTAGCACTTCAGTGTTCATAGGTCAAAGAAATGAGACTTCTACCCCACATTGAAGGTCAATGAAGATCCAGACACAAAACATTGCTTCTCTCTGCCCTTCCCTCCTTTTCCCTGTTTTGAGCTGTATGGTGATGCCTACTGCTTTTTTTTTTTCCTCAAAGCAACAGTGACAATGATTATGATCCTTCTTTGTCACACAAGAGCTTCTCAGTTGTGACAGTTCTTTCCAGGATACACATTAGATGCCACAAAGTGACAGTCTTAAATATGGTTAAGTACATTAGGACTTCTTCCATCCTATCCAAGAGGTGTCCTGTCTGTTCACATTTCCCATTTCCAATGTTCTGGGGAGATGGCTATAATTCCCTTCTGAAGGGCTTGAAATTCACATGTAATGACCAGTGAGAGACTGGTGTGAGACATTTCTTCTTTTGTAGGTCTTCTGGCAGAGAAAAAAAAATGGTTTCACTATGTCAGGGAGAAGAAGAGTGGTTTTGTCTATGGTGACTATCAGCTAGGGCACTCACTAGCAAGAACCTTGGCTTCCCTGCACTTCCTCAGGATTGCTTCTGAATTTTGTAGTAAGCAGCTTTAGCATGAAGTACCTAAACATCCCTGAGATCAGCTTGTTGAGCCCAGGATGTCATTTAACAACCCAAGTACAAACTAAACAGTTCTGTACTTGTGTTCTGGTCCAACTAACTTTTAGTTCTTTCCTAAAGTTGTCTTTCCAGCAAGAGAGCTCAGGAGTACCTTCAAATCTCTTGTCTAGTGGACAGAGTACTCTAAGAAACTGTGGCTGCTTAGTGGGAGTTGGAAGGGGTAAGAAAGGGCAGTAGCAGGGTTTCACTGCATTCCACGTTGTTGTTCAATTGCACCTGCTAAGATACCACACACATGCATTACATGATGTAACAGTGGCCGTGCAACTGTGTGCTACCTACATATTTCCACCTGCATTAGATCAGAGATGTTTCTGTCTCTGTCTTCTAGGAGTACTGAACTTCCTCAGGGTCCTGGCTTCTGCTCCATGCAGCTGAAAATTCAGTACTGCAAAGCCTGGCCCTGTAGTGACAAAAGTTCCTCTTTCAGACCCAGCAAGTGTACTATGGGAGTGAAGCCTAATTATATTTTGGTGCCATTCACTCCTTGGTCTTTTTGGTAATAGTGCCAATAATAACTGCAATGATAGGCATTAAGTTATGGCAGTGAAGTGATATTTTATTATGGGAACTCCCATCCACTGCCCACTGAACTGAGCCTGCAGGTGTGATACTGCAAAGGCACATGAGCACTTCTTCAGTGGCAAGAGAATTGAATAGCCTTTGTGCACAGACAGGTTTTAAAACGAGGAAAGGTCTTAAAGACCTCATTACTAGTCAGCAGAGCCACTGATTTCTGAGGCATGGCTGGCACAGAAATATAGAAGCAGATGTAACACACTGCATGGTCTTCTTAGGAAAGGACTTTGGAACTTCCCATATAGCCACGGGCTGTGTCTCCTCCTTGTACATATTGTGAGGGGAAATGGAAGATGATAAACACCAAGGGTGGGAATTAAGACTGTGTTTTCGTTTCCTCTTTCTTTTTTATTACTTGTTTCTTCTCTAGTAAAAGAACAACAACAACAACAACAAAAACACCAAAAAAACCCCAAAACAACAACAAAACAAAACAAAAGAAAAAAAGACCAACCCAAAACCAAAAAACCCAGCTGCACTTGTGTTTTTACATAAATGTTCTCTTGCACTTCTCCTCCTGGCAACACTAAACTCCAGAAAATACAGCACACTCTCTCTTTAAGAAAGACTGCTCCCTGCCCAGCTGTTGACTTGCCTGAAGGTGAGACCTCTGCTTAAATTCATGGCTCCAGCTGTCAAAAGCAAAGAAAAGCAGCTTTTCCTTGGCGGCTCTCTGCTTTGGGTAGAATTTGACATCTTCCTCAGTCAGCAGAATTTAATCAGCATCAAGTGCCCACAGCCGCTCAGCTCCGCCACCGCTGGGCTGGGAAGTCAGACCTGCAGAGAAGAGGGGGAGAGTCCACTACACAGCAGGCACAAACGGACATAGACACAATTGCCCATTTCTATAGGAAATCCAAGGCTTGTCACCATCTAGGGAGAGCCTCATTATATCCTTTGACTTAAGAATTGCTGTTATCACGCAGTAACTTTACCCGGCTTAGGCTCTGCTGTGTCCTTCTGAGCAGCTGAGAGCAGTAAATGGACTGAGTTATTGACAGCTGACAATGATAATAATTTCCAAAAGAAAGATGGTAAAATGGGCTTGGGGATATAGTTTCCCAGATTTGAGTGAATAAGCAAAGCCAAAGGAGTGATTCCAGAGATTGCCGTGCCCTGCTTGCCTTGCTCAGAGGGAAAAGTGCCTTCAGTTATCATCACATAGATGGAAACAAACTAAATGATCCAGGTCAGGTAGCAAAATTGTTAAGTCAAGAGCCCAGGTAATCTATGGAGCCACTGCATCAGGAGGGCATTTTTTTTTTTTTCCTTAGTACTCACTGACACCTCCTTCTTGCAACCAAAGCCCCAAAATCCCTCGGAGAGAAATGTACTCAGAAGAGATCAGTATAAGGTTGCTGCAATGATGATGTGGGGGGGGGGGGGCTGTGCTGGCCACTTCCCTCCTGCTGTGATGGACTATTACTGGGGAGTCAGAGTGGCTGTCCAAAGACCCTCGTTGTGCGGGGCTCAGTCAGTGTGAAAGGACTGCTGAAAGGATAGCAGGAGAGTGCATGGGTGTTTTCTCTGGGAGATTTCATATTAGTGCATACCTATTTAAAATAACCTATTCACAGTAAATATTATCTGCCTGTGCTTTTTTCAGCACACAAACTCCAGACATTCCTATACTTATAATTCAATTCTAGCACCTGCAGTTGTTACCCATTTCCTGACAATATCATCATGCCCATTGAGGAGAGGAAGGACATGCTGAGTTGCTGAGGCTTTTTTTAATGTTTACCTCTTCCACGTGTTTGATATTAGCCCACATAATGGCACAGAGCTACAGCAAAGGAGGCGGCTGCTGGAAGCAAACAGGAAATGAAGCAATACCCAAACTAAGGGAGGCAAAGGGCAACAGGGCTGTGAAGAAATGAGAGTGTGAGAGTATGAACTGGTGGAGATCCACTTGCCTTGAAGCAGAGTAATTTAGTTCTCCCCAGAGGTGAGCTAGGTACCAGAGAGATACTAAAGCACTGAATGCCCCCAGCTATTAAAAAAGAGGGATAAGAAAGGAGGAGACGTGTAAGGGGGATATGCTGTGAATGCAGGTGGGAGTGCAGGTAAAGGCTTGCTGCTCAGGGAGTGGGGGAGAGCTTGCAGGTGCATTGCAGCTCAGGAGCTTGACAGTGATCAATGGAGAGCTCAGGCTGTGAACTGTGTACTCTTGCAGCCTGTAGCCATGAATGTGGTGGGTTTTTTTCCCCCATTCCTTTGTATTTGGGGAATGAACTTCATAAAACCTGCATTCATCGTTTCTGCCCAGCCACATGACAAACTTCTACTGAACTGTGTCCTGGAGGGGTGATGAAGCCACAATAACAAGATCTCTCCTGCTTCAGTCATTAAAAACACTGCATTTCTCATTTCACAGCGTTGGGGGAGGTGACTGAGGGCAAATCCCACTGAGGATACTGTTACAATATGAAAGAGACCATTAACCCAGTGCATTTTACCTACAGAATTTATCAACAAATGTCCTACCAAAAGACATACTTTAAATCTTATCCTAGTATTGCTCATCTTTCTCAACATTTACCTTCAAAAAAAGCTGTTACTGATAAGCAAAATTACAATCTTGCTTCCCTCCTTAAACCTCTCTATTTAAAGCTTCACAGTACTAAAAGGCACAATGCTGATCTTGTGTAGTGTCCAGGGTCTCTTCTCAAATGATACCCCTCTTGTATGAACAGCTAACTGAAGACATCTGTTGGTTGCAATTATCTGAATACTGCACATTTGTTTTATACATATTATTTTCTATAGTACTTGGGGATAATGTATCTAATTATGTTTTTTTCTGAGGGTGATACTATCCATGAAGGTGGTTTTCCACTGTCAGTCGAGTTCAGTGAGTGGTCAAATAGAGTTTGTCAAATTTCTAATAAAATTTTGTTATTAATTAATGATGTAAATGTGCATGTTTAATTATTTTAATAATTCTTCCCTGCTTCTTGTAACAAGAAGAGGTGAAAAGCACACTCAATGTACAGATCCTTAGCTTCCATTTGTTACAATGCAAATTTATAGCAGGAGGTGAACTGTGTTACAAGCTTTATGCCTGTAGGGTTACCCACTGTACAGCACTCTGCTCATGTGAAACAGGCCACCTAATAATGTTGGATTAAAGAAGGGATGGAAATGGCTAAAACATATTTTCTTTTGGAGTCAGAAATACTTGGCTAGAAGTTCCAAAAATTTAATTAAATTCTGTGACATCAGCTTACACTGACTATTTTATAAAGTACTAGGGAAAACTCAGCAAATGTCTGCAGAAAGCTTTTCTCTACCAACTCCATTTTATCTGTTTACTAAAAAAACCCCTATAGACTATGGCACAGCCAAGTTACTGTGGCTTGATAAAATACCAGCGTTAGCTGAATCCTGGTAATTGTACAAACACATGCTTTTAGCTGGGGCAAGTACAGGATAAATGACATTAACTTTTCTCTTGGGTATAAACTAACATTTTTCACCTCTCATGAGGAAATGTATTTGCAGGTCAGGAAGCACAGCTTGGCTGATGGGCAATAACTTGCTAACTGGGCTTAATTTGAAGATGCTTCTCAGCTTGGTGTGAAGCGCTGGTCCTTCCCAACAAGAAGAGTGCTTCACTTGTGTCAGACCTAGCAAGCACAGAGGGAGTTATTTAATTTGCATTACTGTGATACTTAAGAGCTCCAGTTTGGATTAGGCCTCTGTTGTGTTAGGCGCTGTATGAACACACGAAAGCATGACACATGGGAGTTGGGTGTGGTTTCACACTGAGGTTGGGCTTTGTCTTGCTTAGAGCCTTATGCTATGCCAAGCACATTGTCAGCAATTACAAATCCTCTGCATCTAACAGCCCACACCTCATCTTGCTCTTTGATGAATTGATAATTTGGAAAGTTCCCTAGTTTGTGTAGCATGCAGTAGGTTGCCCAGAAGGATACTTGAGGCCAAGCTGGGACAGACCATGTGAGTCTATTTTAAAGGCAGCTATAAAAAGACCCCATGTATTGCAGTTCAGAGTGGAGAGAGCTTGAACTGTCTGATTGTGGAAAACATGCACATAGCAGCTCGGTGGGCAGGAGGAGAGAGAGCTGAGCTGGCACGGGCAATGCTACAAGGCTTCTTGGGTCTTCTATGATCTTGAGCCATGCAGGATTTCTGAGAAGCCTGAAGGGCTGCAGGACTTGCCATCCCATGGGAGGCATCTCCCCATCAACTCTGAGACAAGCTGTTAATAAACAATACCAAAATTGTCTTTGTTTACATGAGAGATGGCGACCAAAGCAGGACTAGTAAGAATCAGTTAGTTTACTCTATGGGAAATACTCGGTCCTTTTCCTTGTAGGCTGTCAGTGGAGCAGAGTCTGTCTGGAGGCCTGTGACTAGTGGCGTCCCCCAAGGGTCAGTGCTGGATCCAACATTATTCACTATATTCATCAATGACCTGGATGAGGGGGTAGAGAGCACCCTCAGCAAGTTTGCTGATGATACCAAACTGGGAGGAGTGGCTGACACAGCAGCAGGCTGTGCTGCCATCCAGAGAGACCTGGACAGACTGGAGAGCTGGGCAGGGAGAAATTTAATGCAATTTAACAAGAGCAAGTGTAAGGTGCTGCATCTGGGGAAGAACAACCCCATGTATCAGTACAGGCTGGGGGCTGATCTATTGGAGAGCAGCTCTGGAGAAAGAGACCTGGGGGTCCTGATGGACAGGGGGATGACAGTTAGCCAACAATGTGCCCTTGTGGCCAAGAAGGCCAATGGCATCCTGGGATGCATTAGGAGGGGTGTGGCCAGCAGGTCAAGGGAGGTTCTCCTCCCCCTCTACTCTGCACTGGTGAGACCCCACCTCGACTACTGTGTCCAGTTTTGGACACCCCAGTTCAGAAAAGATAGAGATTTGCTGGAGAGAGTCCAGCTACCAAGATGATGAAGGGAGTGGAGCATGTCCCTTATGAGGAGAGGCTGAGAGAGCTGGGGCTCTTTAACCTGGAGAAGAGGAGACTGAGGGGGGACCTCATCAATGTCTAGAAGTATGTTAAGGGTGAGTGTAAGAAGGATGGAGCCAGACTCTTCTTTCTCAGTGTCATCCAATGACAGGACGAGAGGCAATGGGTGCAAGTTGGAGCACAAGAGGTTTAGGGTCAACACAAGGAAGAACTTTTTCACAGTGAGGGTGACAGAGCTCTAGAACAGGCTGCCCAGGGGGGTTGTGGAGTCTCCATCTCTGGAGACACTTAAGACCCGCCTGGATCTGTTCCTGGGGTACTTAGTCTAGGTGATCCTGCTCAGGCAGGGGGGTTGGACTAGATGATCTTCAAGGTCCCTTCCAGCCCCTAATATCTGTGAATCTGTGTATGATCTTTTGTGCTTTGAATTTCTGAAGTCATGAGAGTTTACTTTTTATATTCTACTCACCCTATTGATGAGATATCTTCAACAAATTGCACTAGCTCATTGTTATTATTTTTACTACTATGCCTCCACCAGCCATACTTAAGACAAATTATAAAAAAACTCCTTAACTTTTGTCTTATGCTGTTCCTAGTGGGAATCTCATTCCTTAGGTTGTAACATGAAACTTCTGTTCAAACTCCTTTTCATCAGTGGCAGAAGCCATGCATACACTTTTGTCTGTCTATTTCTGCTGGATGCTTTTGCCCAGTACAAGAAAGGCAAGAGGAAAGCAGACTTCTTAACCATGCAACTTAGAACAGAAGTACGCTGTGATATGATCACCCTTTGACCAGTGCTGAAGGTGGGATCCCTAGATCCCATTTGGCAAAGCATTGGAAATACCTATGGAAGGGGACAGAAAAAGAAAATTTCTGCTACTTGTAAAGTATTCCCAAATGTGCTCTGGGGGTCATTGTGGAGGCACATTTTACTGGAGTTCAGCAATATCTATCTGAGCCCTTTACTCCAAGCACAGAAGAGGCTAGAAAAAAGCCAAAACCAGTCTCAAGTTTTTGTGGCAGTTCATGGTCTTCAGTCTGGTCAGCTCCATGGGGGAAGTTTCAGGGCTTTGAGTGCAGCATTTCCAAACATTGAGAACAAACTCCTAAGCATTTGTAAAAACCACAGAATGTACAGTTAATACACCCAGATGTGCTGTCAGCCCCACAGCACTGCAGCAGAGTGGCTGGAGTGTGTAAATCTTGGAAAGGTTAAAGCTGAGAGACCAGCGATATGCATAAAGACTCGTGTTCCTTCCAGGAGGAGGAGGAGGGGTGAGGTGTTATCATTCTCCATTAATCACGTACATCTCCAACCTGCCTAAGTCCTCTGAAAAGAAACAGCAAAGAAAACACCAGCTGCTGTAGCTCCTACTTTTTCCTCCATACCCACCAGTCTCCCTCCCTCCTCCCTGACTTCCCCAGACTGTGTTTATTTTTACTGCTCGTGAATCAGCCAGGAACTTGCTCCTTGCAACAGGATCAGCTGAGAACAAGCTTCAGATTGAATGTTCCCTAAAATCCAGGGTTTGTTTTGAAGCTTATGATCAGAAGCAAAATGGTGGAGAAAAGGAGAGTGATACAATGATACATGTCTCCTTCCTCACCCAGGGAGATGGGACTTTCATTCTGCAGAGGGGAGACTTCCCCATCTTGCTGTTTGAATGCATGGGAGTTTTCAGTAGAGATTTGTAGGCATGCTTAGCCTATGGAAGTCACTCAAACTGTGAGTGCTTTGGGAAGGGAACTACTGTTTTATATAGGCGTGACTAACTCCTACAGTAACCCGGACCCACTGCACCAAAGCACTACACTGCACAAGAAGCAGCACAACAGCTCTTCCTTAGCAATGACCGTTTCTTCTCACATCACTATGATGTAATAACAGTCCTGTCTTGAACAGCAAAAAGGGATACCCTGCAAGCTTGATGGCACCATGGCTACTCCAGCTCTGACATTAATGCCATGGCTTGCAGTGGGGGCAAGGCAGGTAAACCCCCATGTTAGTGAAGTCTGCCCTGCTTAGCAGAAAACATCAAGGTGACAGCCAGGTATATGACAGCAGGTAGGGAAGGATGGCAACTGGTGACAGAAAAGTGACTGATGGGAAGGAAGAGGGATGAGAGGGGAAGAAGAGGGAAAAAAACTGATGGAAAAAAAGGAATTGTAACACACCCCCAGAAAAGTGTATGTGGGAACAAAAAGAAAAAGGCACTCTTGGCAGAATGAGCATCTTTCTCAGCTGGGGCAGGTTTGTCTCTCTGGTGCCTCTCTGAACCTGCCCTGTGTATCTGGAGTGGCCATGAGTACCAAACCTGTCCCAGGATGTGTTCTCCTGACACACTGCTGTCCCTGTCCCTCAGAAGTTCATGCTATTGATCCCCAAGCAGTAAGAATTTGGGGAACCAGTTTTGGAGTCCTGTCCTACCCAAAGCAGGGAAATCCTTATTTAAAAAGCCACCAAAATAACATCTTCCTCCAGATTAATGTGTTCAGACATTCCAAAGGCCACCCCGACATTTGCCATCTCACAAATCATGTAATCAGATTTAAATCCAGCATTTCAATTTGTACGCCTTTGAAATGCATGAAATCTTGTCACCAAGCTGAGTGGAAAAGCACTTGAATCCTGGAGAGGGGTAAGTCCCCCATACAGCACTCCGCCACAGCCCTCACCGGGAGGCTGACTTGTCACTTCAGCACTGGACTGGTACAGAACTGCTAATCTCTTTCAGATTGAAGAGGCTGTTTGCTGCCAAGATTTCTCTGCCAAAAGATAACTTTATAGTATTGACAATCAGGTGCCCTGTGATAATAAAATGCCTGTTGCTTGCCTTTATATGAAAAGTTTCTTGCTGACAAGGTGTGTATTACAGCAAACCATCTGTGTTATGGGAAAAGCAGAGCCTTTTACTGAGAGGTAGCAAAACCCCCTTATCTTAGCCTAGAAGTGGAGAAAGTGCAATTAATTAATTTGTTTCTGAGTCTGACCTCTAAACAGAATAGATTTTATAGCACAGCTATATATTGTAATTACAGGATAGAGCAGGCCTATAGTGAAGCTTGTAGTTGAGTGTGTAATGAGGAGTGAAAGATTGATGTTCCATGCGGTCAGATGACTAATACACTGGTAACAATGGAACTGGTCGAGCAGGAGTAACAGGCACCTGAGATAGCATATGATGTCTTGCTGAATAATGAGGTTGTTTCCTACATTATCTTCCTTTAACCTGGTAATTAACTTGTCCTAAGAGCACTGAGTGCTGCACAGCATTCAAGACACCACTGTTCCATATGTAGCTGGTGTTGTGCCACTGCTAAGTCCTGTGATCTTTAGGCTCCCTCAAGAGCACTATGGGATTTTCCCAGACTGCATACAGTTGGCATGGATATATAAGCATGTATGACAGATGTCTCTGAGATATTTGCGTTACTGATACTCTTCAATCTTGTCTGGGAAGACAAAGGAAGAAAAGATGAAGGTGAGAGAACATCATACTTTGATTGCAAAGTAATGTTAGGTAAACCTTTAGTGTAGATGAAGCCAGTTTCATCCTAGGATTTGTGGGAGGTGTTTTATTTTGGTCTTGAACAAATCCTTTTTGTGAAGTTCTTTATAGAAAGCCTAAAGCACTCTTCCTCCAATGGAGTTCAGTGGAGTTCTAGCTCTCCTGCTGTGTTCAGATGATGATAAAACACCATTCGGGCACTAAAAGTTTTAAGTATGATAGATGCCCTGCATTACTATGGTTCACTGACTGAACTCTATGCAAAATTTCACTCTGTACATGGCAGTTTAAATCCTGGAATTTTTCCTGCTTTTAGTTGATACTATAATCCAATCACAACTTGTCTGAAAACAGTCCTAAAACAAAAGCAACAGGTGGGATTAGGTGATTTTTTCCTTAAACAAACAAACAAACAAATGAAAACTATACACAAATGTGAAGATTTCTGGTACGCTATTGTATAAAACTAGTGCAAAACCTGCATGCCTTATCTTCAAGCAACGCTACATCTGACCCTTTAAAACTATAGGACTCAATTGTGACAAGATTTTAAGGCTACGGGCAGTAACAAAGGAATTGCATTTATAATAGCTACATTGCTTCTCAGAATTTCCTTGGCGGGGTTGCATTTAAGGCTCTGTGAGCTTGATTGGCAATGGCTGGGTTACCTGCTACTGCAAGCAGGGGTGACTCACCTGGAATTTCTATAGCCTGAGCACTAACAAAGAACCTGTGACTCCCAATCTGCCTGGGGCTCTTGTGTGCTGCTCTGTGAGCCTTTGAAGACAACATGTATTCAGAAACAGAGAGGGAGAGGCAGAAATAAAGGGACAGAGCAATAAACACGGATTACAGTTTGGGTACCTGTATTTGCTGTTTCTGAGTGGCTCCAGTCACAGTTACAATGATTAGTTTAAACTGCTTTACAGAGCTAACCCCTGCAACCCTTCATCTCAGAAGATACTTTTGAAAAACAAGAGCACTGAGGGAGGTAGGATTTGTCTATGGACAGGGATCACAAGAGCCAAACTCTGGCGTGTTAGCAAGGGATGCTGCCTGAGAGCGTAGGCAGGAGGAGGAGAGTAGGAGAATAAGAGCACTCTGGGAGCTGATAAGAGTGGATTAAGGATTTGGCACCAAGCAAACCATTAGAGAAGGATGTTGTTCAGAAAGGCAAAGTGAGGAATTGCTGCCAATGCTGTTCCCGCCCTAATGAGCTGACCACTGCTGGAAATGGTTATCTCAGGATGGTGCAGAAAACCATCTACTAGGATGGATGAGATGGTTTAGGTGTTCTAAGAAAGCATGAGGGACTCTTGCTGACATTGATGCTTCAGGAGCACTGCATGTGGATCTCATTTTCTCTCACAGGAGGCAGGGTAAAGACACAAACTAGTAATATTCAGTCTGCTGTTTCAGACTCACTGCCAAGGGGTTCAGGCCATTTATACAGCAGAGGTGCCTTCAAGCCCTCATTACTTTGGCCTCAAGTGCCTCTACCTTCTCTTTTCTAATGCTGTACTGGCTGGGGTAGGCACATGAGGTGGAGGACGGATGTCCAGGGCAGAGCGGGGAGGCAGGCAGACAGCTCATACAGAAAACAGTTTTGCTAGGCTTAGATCCTGCAGTTTTTCCTTTCCCCCTATTGTTAAGTGGCATTGAGCACCAGCAAAACAGGAAACTGCTTCCTCCAGCCACTGACCCAGCGAACCCAGGGCAGCTGCTGGCTGTGCAGAGTGGCCTCCCCACACCACCCTGTTCCTAGAAAGTATCTGGACATTTGGAGGAGTGTTAGGGAAGAGCAAGAAATACCAGTAAAGCTTGAATAAACAGCTTTGCCAAATAAACATTTGGCAGCTTTACAAGAAGGGAGTCATACTGGAAGTATCTGGTGGTAATGGTCAAAACTTGTCTCGTTTTTTCAAAAGTAAGGCTTATGGAAGTATGAGCAGTAATATCTAAGCCAGTCTCTGTCACCTCACTCATCTGGTAACCAACTTAATCATTTCTTTGTTGTGCCATGCAGCTGTTGTATCAGACATCCTCACTTGAGCTGTGAAGAAACTATTGTTTTACAGGCACTGCAGCTTGTATTGCAATCCTTAAATCTCAGAAGTCCAGACAGGTCTCACTTTGCTGGGCAGGCTGAGGAGAGGCAGGAAACAGTGATGGTGAGGTGGCAGGTGACCCTTTTCTTCCTGAGATAGCAACACTCCACAGCATGGAGAAAATATACATTGCTTGGGTTTCTGTCCTTCTGAAGAGACTGCAGATGGAGGACAGCAAAGACAGTGTGTCTCCTTTTCTAATTATATATCCTCTGGTGTTCTCTGATACCAAGGGCAATATTGTCCTCCCTGGTGACAATCCACTGACCTAGAATTCCCATTGACTTGCTTTGTTTTGTTTTAACGTGGTGTGATATTCTTCATTCTGTCTCTTAAATACTTAAAGAAGAAGAAAAAAAAAGTTCTGTAACCTCACTGGGAATGTCTGGTGGACATTCACCACAGTTCACAGCATTCTGTGTTTCTGAAACTAGGACACATCAATGTGAAAGAAATGATGCTCAGCCCAATCTCTGTCACCTCATTACTCTTGAGCTTGAACTTAATTACCTCCTTGACGCTTTGCACAGCTCTTAACCAGACATTCTGTGTCTGCTTAGAAATCTGCCATATAAAATGAAGTGATGATTATATACCTTCTTCCCACTGGAGAGATGAGCTGTGAGGTTTGGTAAATAACCATTTCTAGAACATCCAGAAGGTGCATCATATTGTACAGAGCTGATTCTGCACCACTAGAGTTCACAGATGACTTACAAAGACCCACTGAAACCACACTGAAAGCTCATATCACAAAATTGGTTTAAAGATAATAGCAAAGTTTTAAATTCAGTGAATTTGTGGTTTATAGTTTACAGCTCCAAAAACAGGGTTACATTAACAGCTCCCAAATTCTGACCTCCTGTATACCAGTCGTGGCTGTATTGATGCTGATGGGATTGCAAGGAAGAAGAATTTGATGGTTTATTTTTAGAATCCCTTTGAGTCCCTTGTGTGAATGTTCATACCCCAAAGTATAAGGCAACATGCCTGAATGCCTTGCAAAAGTTATTCCTGCTTCAAATACAGACCAGAGTCCACCAATTGAGTAGTCATTCCTCTAACCTTCAATAAATTTGAGGGGTGTACTCTGAAAATTAACATCTCTAAAAATTTTAAATACCTTAATTTTGGGAGTAACAACATGAAGCATAACTACCAAGATACTATCATTTTGGCCATGAAGAAGATAAACTAATCAACCACAGTAGACTTCTCTGGGTTGTAAGGATATAAACGTGTTCTGGTAGATTTTTGTTTGTTTCTAGTTGAGTGTCTCATTTATCTGGACTCAGAACCCATGCTATTGCTAAATCACTTCTGAAGACTCATTCTGCCAGGTGGTGCAGCTCTCTCAGCCATGCAGTCTCTACTTCATGTGAGTGCCTACACTGTGGTGTCTCTTTCCAGCAGCAGCAGCAGCAGACAGTCACTATCTGAGAACTGGGGTGGCTGTTGGAGGTGAGAGGCAGCTGGGATGGGGCAGCTCAGCTGTGTCACCTTGCATAACAGGCTGTTCTTACACTTCCCTCTGCTCACAGCTGAAAGTTATCAGGACAAATGTACCTTCAAAACACAATGTGGGTACCTAATATTGAACATCTCTCTTTCTTTAGCTGAATGTTTAGCTGACTGCAGTGTTTTGCATTGGTTGTGGAGGTCTGTGAGGCTGAGTTTTGTTTGAGCTGTCCTTCAAAAGCAAACACTGTGACATGTTGCTTCTTCTTCCTAGGCCCTTCTTTATACTCTGGGAGTTTAATGGAATTGTCTCTTTAATGTCACTTTCCCAAAAGGGTGTCATGCGTGACAGCACAGTTCATAGATTTCATTACATGTCATTGCAGGGATGCACATTCTGCTACATCATCCCCAGGATGAGCTGTGAACACAGGGCTTCCCTAGAGAGCACTATCGATTGTACAGATGACTAATTCCATGTCTGGGCTGCCTGTCATTTGTCCTTATTTTTTAATCTTTTTTTTTTTTTGTGAGATGGAGGCCTGTCAAGAAACCATTTTTGGTATGTGTGAGACACTTAACAATATGGTTGCTTAGCTTCTGCCAGAGAAGCTTTCTAAAGTCGGGATGGTACTTCAAAACCATGGAGCCCTTTTCCAACAAATGATCTTTTTGTATCTCATTCCAGGTAGACTTTGGTTTGCACTACAATAGTAACGTGGTACATTAGAATTTTAAGAAATCTATCTATATCTATTTCCTGGTGTCCCCCACAAAATAAAAATCACTATTAGCATTGCTATTTCACAACAAAAAGTCCATGCCTGTTGAACTCAAATTTGTACTTAACCTATCCTTGTAACTCATATTGTGCAAATAAAACATAGTATTAAAGAAAATAGGAGAAATTAATTAAGACGGACAGAAATGTTGAGGCAGGAGCTCAGGGTACATAACTGCTTACTAAGACATGAGAGACCACCTCCTGTTTCTTGTAGAGAGCTTCTCTGTGGAAGTTGGCCTTCTCACTAGAGGCTCAGCAGATTTCTGGTGGCATAGCCTTGTCTCAGAAAGATTTTTCTGAAATACTTTTAGTTCTCTGTTTGAATCTATAAGATATTCCGAATATATTTTTCACAGTTACCAGCTGATGAGGCAAGTAACACCACTTTGTGCCTCTACATCTCCCTGTGATGCTGCTCTCTGATCATCATCCCCTTTCAAGTCCTTTATTTCTTTTCGCAAGGACCACTTATAAAGAAGGTTAAGACCTGATCTTGGGACTGACATTCAGATACACCCATGGAACCTGCTGATTGTTTTGTTGTAAATTGACCCAGTACTAGAAAAAATAGTAACTGTTCCTTGCTCTTGTGAAAACTTTACTTCTTGACTTCCCTGGCACAGAGCTTGGGGATGTTTTGGTAGCTATTCCAGGGTTAATAGCCTTTCTGCCCAACAAGCAACTGTTAAAAGTTGGCTCTTGAAGGCTTTTCCTTTGCCCATTAATCTCAGATCTGATGAGGCCAGTAAAGCAGTGAGGTGTTCATCTTGGTTTTTACAGTGCTAATGATAGACTTGTAAAAGGGGGGGAGTTGTTACTGGGGTTTTGCCATAACACCAAGCCTTTTTCCTGTGCATAGCTATACTTTGACATGATGTGCTTGAACTTACAGATCAAAGAGAATTACCAGAATGATCCACTTGTGAATTGTGGGCCATTATCTGTTATTAACTCATCTTGTGCACTGTGGTGAGCACATTGTAATTTACAGTATGTTATTACATTTCTGCTCACTGTGGTGTGCAGCAGCAGAGTGTGTTTGGTAGTCCATAACAAAAAGCAATCTTTTCTAGTTAATTCAAACAGATCTTTGCCAACCTCTACTAAGGTTCATCAAGAATTTAATTTGCTTCTAATATTCTTGTTTTTCTGCTTCCTGCCCCTCCCACCACATTTAGGAGAGGAGAAGGTTTCACCTTCTCCAGTTCTCTTCAGTACATGCTCGCTTCCAGGAAAACTTGGAAGCACAGCAACAATCTCCTCCAGTTCTCTGCCAGATTTCCTTCAGGATTTAATGATTCAGGTGGCTTCATTTGCAAAATTTTTGCCAAAAAAAAAAAAGTAGTTCTCTACTGACACCATATAATAAAGTTGAGCAAACAGGAGGGCTGGTAGGAGACTTACTTTTATTGCTTGGCTCTAGTCACATGACAGATCGGGTTACAAAATAGTAATACCCCTGCCAACTCTCAGGATACACCAAGTCCTTTTGCTACTGTTTTAATCCAACCTGTCCTTTCTTTCTTTCCTTTTCACGCTTCCCCCCCTATTCCCCCCCCCCCCTTTTTTTTTTCTTTTCGGTCTGAGGGCAGGGGGTGAGGGAGAAGGCATTAGACTGGGGCAGAAGATAGAGTGAAAAGAGAGTTTATCATGACTGGGAGTATCCCTTTAGCTCCTTCAATGTTTGTTCAGCACTTTTTCACCAGCTGAATAGCTTATTCCATCCAAGTGTTGGCAGCCTTTGGCAAAAGTAAAGCAGTGTCAGCATTCCCCTGTTCCATCTATTTTTTTGGAAAAGAATCATTTCAAATATTCTATTTTCACCTTGTTTGCAATTGCCATGAAGGCTTCTCCCTAAATTAAATTGTGACGTTCTGGCCAAAAAAACAACTTCAAGATCAGGAAGATAAGGTAATACACACCCCCCCAAATCTCCTTCTTTCTTATGGAAAGAAATTCAGCAATTCAGTGGAGCCACTTCTTTCATTAGCAGTGAGACAAATACATTTTCCAAAAAATTGCTGATAAAACAACAGATTTGGAAAACTTACTATTTATGCAACGCTCTGGAGATCTTCATTGTGGTTTCCCCTTTGTCCCTTCTTCCAGCATACAGCAGAGTCAGAAGATTTGGTAGTACAGATTCCTGTGAGGAATCTGCCCAGATAGGTAGATGCCCAATATCGTTGTGCAGTCTCTGATGTAGCAACACTGCTACTGACATCCCAGTTACATAAAGATGAGCACAACTACATCCACCCCATGCCAAAGGCACAACCTCAGAAACAAAGTAGCTCCTAACAGCAGGTTGAGATTTTTGTGTAAAATGAAAAGAAACTCCAAGGTTCTCATCCCACAGGCATTGATGCTTTTTGTTAATATCAAAGGTACAGAGAACAACTATGTATCTTTCTCCATCTTTATGAAGGGGGAGATGTGGTACAGGGAAGTTGTTTCAAGGGAAGCCAAACTTCTCTGCTGAAGAGTTGAAATTCAGGTGAGAGTTGCAGTCCCCATGTTTCAGCTATGAGACCATGCATCTTCTCTGTTGGCAAGCATGAGTGGAAATGCCCTTCTTCGCCTTCCCGTGACCACAGTAATTTCCAAGGGGGAGTATGTTGCAATTGTTTTATTTTTCCATTTCTGCTCTTCTTTCACAAGCTGCCTATAAAAATCTGCAGCACTATTTCATGCTCCTTATTTAGAGCTCTTGAAAACCAACCCTACTCTGATTTCTGACAAACCCACCTCTTAGAATTAGGAATTTGTTATGACAGCTCCTGCAATCAGGCACGGTTAAGAGGTACGTGTCAGCATTGATTCCTCACATCCACCTGTCTTCACTGGTTTTGGCCACGAACTGTAAACTTTTAGGGGCAGGGACCATCACAAAGCTTTGGTTTGTCAGTACTCCTGACCACAGCACTGATGATGTCCCCTTAGAATGCCCATTTTCAGGAGCCTTAAATAATACATATTCATCACTAGTTTTTGGGAGATCTGTAATGTTATGAGAAACAGTTGCATTTATTTTTCTAAGGTCTTTAATCCTGAACTGCAAATAATAGAAGTGCAAAAGCATCAGGAGGATAATACCATCCACAGTTACGGAAAGACAGTGTTGGATCTCTGCATTTCCTTTTGACTCCAACATAATGAAGTTAAAATAATAAACGGATAGATTTTGATAAACCATAGCCATGTTGTGATAACCTGGTTCTTGGTTATTTGTTTCTCTGTCCTTTAAAAGGCAGTTCCATTTCTGTGTATGCAATCATAGCACCCTCTACTGCCTCTTGCTTAATCTGCAAAAGGGCAAGTGCACATTCAAAGGACTTTTGGGAGTGACTAGAATTTCAGCCTATGAAGCATTATTTTATATATGAAACAACACTCCCGCCATGAGAATGGTAACACTAAAAGGTATTTCAGTTCTGCCTAGAACTCTGAATACTCTGTCTAGAGCTCCGAAATGAACAGTATTAATTCCTCAGAGGCTCAAGTACCTATCAGCCTGAGAGCAGTTTTTCCCTTTTATCTGTATGCAAGGCATCATCTTCCCCTTTTTGTTAGGTCCACGGAGGAAAAAGGAATCACTTGTCCTCGTCAGAAACATGAAAAGGCACTAGAACAAATGCTATTTCTGTGTGTTCCCACATCGACTAATCTGGGACTGCCAGAAAGCTCCCCCTTTCCAGAGTCTGTCTCTCAGGAGCTTCAAGTGTAACGTGTGTAAAACACCCTCTTGCCCCAGCCAGATGCTGGCTTTCTTTTAGCTGTTTCTTGTACAAATCTAGAGGTCTTGTTCGTTTAGTGTCAAATCACACCCTTCCCCTCACCGGCCTCTAGGTAATGACACGGGCCAGGACCCTTGCACCACCCATTTCGGCACTTCACTGGAAATGCCACCCAGTCGCAGCTCTGTTTCCAGGTGAAGCTAACTCGGTGGCTTGTGAGCTGCTCCTGCTACCTGGGGTAGCTGCGGCGCACAGGACTTAGAACACCTTTTCCGAGGATCTTTAAATAGGGAGTCCGAGCAGGACTGTGGCTCCCATCATTCGCGCGGTGCCCAGGCAAGCGCCCCTCTTCTCGGGAGGCCGCATGATGCCGCCCCGGGCCCGCCGAGGGCTGCTCGCAGGCCGTCATTCCGACCCTGAACCCCTGTTCGCGGGTTACGTGAAGTCGCGGCCGCCCGGGGCGAGACAGTCGGGAGCCCGCCACGGTGACCTGCGGCTTGTGTGAGAGGAGGAGTTTAAGATGCAGCTCTTGCAGGCTGCGCCCACACAAGCCGTTTGCCTGGGGAAAGCCCCGCGCTGCGACCCTTCCCGGACAGCGGGCGCGGCGTCTAACGGCAGAGGGCCGTTTAAGGTGCGTGGGCGTATAACGGCGGCAGCTGCAGCGCCAGACGACGCAGAAACCCCAGAGGGCCTCCATACCCCCTGACATTCTCCCCCGCCCTCGGCAGCCGCGCAGTGCTGACGTGGCGCAGACCGTACACGAGGCAGGCCAAAGCCCCGCCCGCGCCACCCCCGCCCCCTCACGAAGGGACGCTCCGCTCCTTTCTCCCACCAACACGAGGGGCTGGGAGGCGTGGCCACGTGCGCGAACCCGCCTCGTGCCTTGGTGCGCGTGCGCCCGCGGGTGGGTGCGTACGTCCGCGTGCGCGGCGAGCGTTTCCGGCGGTCGGGGCAGGATGGTGCTGCTGGAGAGCGAGCAGGTGGGAGGCGGCCTGGGCAGCCCCGGGGCCGAGCCCTGGTGCGGCCGAGCCGGGGCCGCGGTCGGGTGGTCACCGGCCGTCTTGGCTGTGCCGTGCGCCGGCTGCGGTGGACGGGAGGCCCCGCAAAGCACCGGCGTGCGTCGGGCCCGCGAGTGGGCCGTCCCATCGCCCGCCTTGGCGACTGGGGAAGGGAGCAAGCACAGTTATACCCGGTGATGGGGGCGAGGGCGGTCGGACGCGCTAGGAACGTCTGCGGGGTTTAGCCCTCATTTCGCGGAATCAGGACCTCGGCCTGTGCCGGCTCTGGCAGGGGCCTCGTGTCCTGCGGCTTCGGCGTGGGGAAAACCGGGAGTTGCCCTTTTCCTTGGTGCGTATTCCCGCAGGATTGGGGGAACCCGGCCTGTGGGAACGCCGCCGGCGCATCGAGGCGCTGTGCTGCCCAGGGAGAGGAAATCAACGCCTGCGTAGTGGTCTCTAGCCAAGGATGGGGTCTCTTTCTCTTGCAGTTCCTGACAGAGCTTACCAGACTCTTTCAAAAGTGCAGAACTTCGGGGAGTGTTTTCATAACGCTGAAGAAATGTAAGTTTTATGTCTGATACTGGATTAAAGAGGTGTTTCTTTAAATCAAACTTAGCATTGTTAGTGTGTATTTTAAAAGATACGGTTATAATTCAAAATACCTGAAAACGAGAGTAGTCGTGAAACCAGTCATCCTAGCTGCGGTACTAATAAGCTTCAATAGAGAATGTATTTCAAACTGCAGGAAAAATATTTCCAAATACTAAACAACATTTGGAAATTCTTAAATTTCTATAAAAGAATTATACTGTTGGTTTTGTGTGTTTTATCTTTCTCTGGTTTCTGGCTAACTGGCACTACTTCAGTAGTTGAGTGTTGTAGGCTGCAGTTTGACTTGCATTTAAAAAGTACTGCTGCTAAGCAGGCAGTTTGTACAGCATGTCAGGTAAGGATTTGCATTTATTTCCTGGCAGTGTAGTTCATGGAACAAATTCTTCTGGGGTTACAGGTGAAGAAGATGTCTGTGAAAAAATTGGCAGCAGTGTCAGTTCAGGGGCCTTAAATTCCAAGATTAGTTTTACAGGTGTCTTCATGAGTAAATTTTAACGTCTCATGTTAGGAGGCATCTGGTGATTTTAGTGAAGTATGAATAAACATTCTCTGTCTTCCAATACAGACGATGGCCGAACAAAACCAGTCCCACGCAAAGGCCACGTAGAAAATTTTGAACCAGCAGACAATAAGTGTCTTCTAAGAGCAACGGATGGAAAGAAGAAAATTAGCACAGTGGTAAGTTACAACTTCCTGTTAGAAAGGTAACTGGCCATACTTGTCTTTAATGCCCTGCTTTTTAAGTGAAATTTGTCTTTTGTTATTTTCGTGAGAATTGCCCTCTTAATTCCAATGAAACCATATGGTATCTAAACACTCAGCTGAAGTTGGGATGGTTAAGTGTTACACTTAATACTATCAAGTTTTAATGCTTACACCCAGCATTACAAATGGGACAGGAGTTTATAATTTTGCTCTGCATGCTGGACTTTCCTTCAGGGTGGTATTGCAGGACAGCAGAAAGGGACTCTACCTGCTTCCAGCAATCTTGGCAGATATGTGTTGAGTCAGGTGAAATGGTATGGAGGGAAGGGGAAAACTCCTTCTAGAGACATGGGCAGAAGGACATAGGGCAGATATGGAACCTGCAGGATAAAGATTAGGTTTTGCTCGAAGGAGAATAAAGGTCCTGCACACCTGCACTTAGGTTACAAGAGGTACTTTCCTATAGACCTTGATGGAATTTTTACTGAAGGTTCTTGCAACTGAGGAAAGAACTAATATTCTCTGATTGTGAAAGAGGAGGAAAGGGATCCTTGCTTCCTGGCAAGGAAGTGTGGGTGTGGGTAGACTCTTCTAAGCTTTCATCTTGCTTAGCATACTTTTTTTTTTTTGACTCATTTACAGAGAAGTTTGTGTTTCAGGAATTGTTAACTAGAAGTTGAAAACCTGATGTGTGTTTACTTTGAGAGACTGGGAAAGGCATTGACTTTAGTTCTCCTCTGTGATGTAACCCAAGGAAAAATGTTACTCTGAGAATTAGTTGAGAATCTGGACTGCAACATACTTTTATGTCCTATAAGTAAATAAACCTTCTGCGGAATGTTTTTTCATTTTAATCCTATTTGAAAACACATGGTTTTAGGATTAATTCTTTGCTGTAGGGTGGTGAGACACTGGAACAAATTGCCCAGAGAAGTTGCCCCATCTGTGGAAATGATTTGAGGCCAGGTTGGGTGGGGCTTTTGAGTAGCTTGGTCTAGCAGCAGGTGTCTCTGCCTGGGATGTGGGGTTGGAATAAATTATTTTTAAGGTCAGTTTCAACACAAACTGTTACATGATTGTGTGAAGGATTTTGTTAACTGAGGAAGGAATGTTTTCAGTTTCCTAAATCAGTGAAGCCCTATAACAGGGCGGGCCGGCCTACCTACCTCTGAAGAAAATACTAGCTGGTCACTGGTGCATAAACATGTACTGTTGCTGTTAGAAACCACTGTTTTCTTGGTTAACCTTCAGTATTACTTTTGCAGGTGAGCTCAAAGGAAGTAAATAAATTCCAGATGGTAAGTTTTTGTATGCTTTAATCTTCCTTTTCTGTAGGTATTGGGAAGTGGTTGGTACAAAATGCTGGACAGCTGTGAATGGGTTGATAAAATGCTGAACTGTCACAGGCATTAACCTAAGGTTACCTGTGCATCAGCAGTTGTTTAAAAAAAAATATAAATCCCACTCTATTTTATCTAACAGTCTCTGCATTGGTTTAGAAACAATAATTGTTCAGTGTTGAGTGTAAAAGCATGATTCTCTGAGAGAACACAAATACCTATCCATTACCAGGATTTAAAATGTTACCTCTAGTAGACTGTCACTTAAATATTTGTTCTTTTAATGGTTCCAATTGTTTCAGGCATATTCGAATTTGCTGAGAGCCAACATGGATGGCTTGAAGAAAAAAGACAAGAAAAGCAAGAACAAGAAGAGTAAAGCAATGCAGTGATTGAACAGTGTCCTGCCATCACTGTAACAGACTTACCCTTGCTCAAAGCAAAGTCCATTTCTTTTTGTCTTTTGCTTTCCTTCCAGCAGGATACTGGGATATGATCAGTACTTTTATTTAAACTGAGAGCAGAAGGTGCTTTCTGTGGATTGTTGTGGGGCAGGTGTATTTACAGAGTTATACTGAAATAGCTTTACAGTCAGCTGCCAACTAGTTTTGTACTGCTGTTTATTTTGTATTATATGAATGGGCAGAGTAAAACCTATTTGGGGCGTAATACAGGCTGAAGAGAGATGCACCATAGTGGTAGGAAAGTAAGACTGGAGCTGGAGTCTTAAGTGACAGATGCCCAATTTTATAGGTAAGTCTCAATAGTACTGAGAAAAGTGGATGCCAATGTATTATCAAGAACAGCAGTTTTCTGTTTCTGTCTTATTTTGAGACATGTCTCCAGGATGCAGTGCAGATATCCCCGAGGCAACCAGCATAGTGCTTGAGCTCTTGCAGTTGAGCCTTTGCTCCCTGATTATCCAGCTGTGCTGACCCTGGCTCAGGTTAGAGGGAGGGCAGAACTCTGCCTCACATTCCCTTCAGACATGGCTTAAAAAAATGCTCATGTCCCCTATCTTTTTTTTAATTTTTTTTTTTTTTTAGAGCTCCATCCTTCAGTGCACTCAGGGATCTGAATTTCCCTGGACTTCACATATTAAAAGTTGCTCCTTCATATGAGCAGATGTAAGAAGTGAATATGTAATTGTTCCTATTAAACACAATGAGAAATGGATTTGTTTGTAATGACTGATGTGACTTGCTATGAATGGTAGAGTTGTGCCTTTAAGACTGGGTCCCCTGATGCTACTTTGTGTGTTGCTGTTAAAACTGTGATAGTTTTATCAGAAGTTCTGGGGTTTGTCTTTCAAGTTCTTTTTATGTATTTGAACTTTGCCTCGTCTCTATTACTTGAAAAGGACAAAAAACATAAGTAGATATTTCTTACTGCAATGGACCTGCAGTACTAAAGGCAATCATTTGAGCTGGAAAAAAGCCTGGAATAATATATTTATAAAGGAATTAAAACAATAGGTTTAAAAACAATCACAGCTTGTAATACGTGTTTCAAGAAGGCTCAGTAGCCAAACCTTTTATTACATAAAACCCTATCTTCAAAAAAGTTTAAAATAGAGTTAAAGACAGTTCATCCTCTCTAATCCTTGAACTTAATTTCTCATTTCAGTCCTGTTGCACGTTGACATAAAAGGCAAACTTTATTGAAAACCCAAAAAGTAGTTTTACACCTGCACAGCTGATAAGTCATTTGTAGCATAAGAGGCAAGAATAACATGGAACAGATCTGTGGATGTAGTCAGACTTGCTCCTTATTGCCTATAAAATATTTCCTTTTTTTTTTAACATAAATATACAGTTTTATATTACAGGTGAAATTCAGTCTGGACACACAAAAAGGCATTAGGTGCCTGTATTACAGCTTTTTGAAATTCTTTTTTGACAGAACACTTGTCTGTTAGTAAAAGTATCCCATAAAAGATGCTTGAAGCACTAAACCAAAACCTTGTATTCGTCTCGGTAACTGTACAGGATAAGGGCAGGAACCCTGCAGAGGGAAAGAAAAGAGAAAATGTTTAACCTTTGTAACTGCAGGTCCAAGAGGTGCAATACCTGGAGCAGATCTTGGCAATAAGTCATCAGCAGATTCAGCAGAAAAGCAGTAAGTTTTAGTTCCTATGACTGACACTGCCAGTTTTCCCTTTCATTCTTTTCAGTGATCCAAAGACACATGGCTAAAAGCAGGGTTCTGTGGGCAGGCATTGAATGGGAAAGAAGACTTTCTCAAGGACTGCATTACATTCACACCCAACATTGTATGGAATATTATTTGTATGTATTGTAATTGGGTTCTGTTGCTGACAGCCTTGCAAGCCAGAGGAAGGAAAATAAAGCTTTATTTAATATTTAGTTGCCTTAGTAAGTAGTGAACCTGAAGCAATTTTGGTGCATCTCTAGGAAAAGGAATGTAAGTCAATTTTCAGTCTCTAATTAAGGTTTTCCTTAAGGTACCTTCAGACTCAAGCTAAGCTTAAAAAAAAAAAAAAAGTATTCTGAAACCCCCAACAGCACATAAATACCCTGGTCTCGTTTAACTGTATACATACAAGCAACAGTTCAAAATCTGAGGCTTACAACATGTTACCGTAAGTGATGACCAGTAAACTGTTCCCATAGTACTCAGGAACTTTACACACTGCCTGAGTATTTTTTTCTCAGGGAAAAAGAGCAGCTTATCTAGTAAAGTTTTAATGCAGAAATAATTACGGTAAGTTTTAAGTACCTGTAAGAGCATTAAAAAAAATTACCTCTTTTCCATTTTGATACTGTAAATTTCATCACAAATTGCTTGCAAGTATGAACATCTCTGTTTTGGCCATCGTGACATCAGTTGTCTCACAGTAGCATCAAAAGCTTGTCTATCTCCATCAAACTAATAAAATAATTATAAAATAGACAAAGAAGTGTGTGACACAGCATTACATTCTCTTGTGAAAGAAACGCTTCTCCCAGTAGGGTTCAGTCTTCTGAACATTATGTACTGTCAGTGCTCCTTAATTAAACAGGTTTCAAATAAAGTTCATACTAAACACAAGAAACTTGATTTAAATTTAAGAAAAATCTATTAAGAAAATGATCACTAAATTCTTTACACAGACAGTTTAGGGGTAAAAGTGACATAAGCAATGAAAAGGGGCTCCAGAATATGAGAACTGTGTAAGTATGATCAGAAGATGTAAGCCAATTGTGCACAGTCTTTTTTTTCTCATCGGTCAAGGTGATTAACTATATCCATTAGAGTATTTTCAAAATAATTAGTTTATGCAGTCTTTCAAATGCTTCAGAGCAGCAGATGACCAGTGTGAAAGTACTAAATATGCTTCCAGGCAGGATACCAGTCTTCAGTTTTTTTGCTTGCTTGTTTGTGTGTATGTGTATTTAATTTTTTTGGAGGTGGTGAGGTGTCCATCTCCAGTAAGAGCTTCTGACTTCAAAACTACTGCTGGGATTGGAGGAGGATAAAGACCTTATCCCCTTCCCCCACTTTCTATAGCAGTTTTGAGTTATTTAAGGTGTTAATGTAATATTTAAGCATCCACTTTTTCTCCTGGCTTCACTAGGAAATGTTTCAGCTACTGTAGAAATAACTGTCTCTGTATTTTGGATCCTATGCCATTAACAACTTCAAGAAACACCTTTGTTGAAAGTGCTATTAATGCTTCTTGGTCTCTGCAAAAAAAAGTGGTAAATCTTCATTTCACAACTATTCCTGGGGAAAAGACAAGAGTTTTGGATTAGGACTTCGTAATGGTTTATTGTGTAACTGGAGCATTTAACAAATATTTTTCTAGCTTCAGGCAGGCTCTTTAGATTAATTAAAAAAAAAGTTTTAAAACCTAGTACAAACTCCTTGAAGGAGAGAAACTACAATGGGTGAATTTAACATTCCTATTCATTAGGAACAGAAATTATTGTATATTGTTCAATTAGAGTTTTAATGACAATACTTAATTGCTTACCTCTAATGATAAGAAGTGTATCACAGTTGCTTTTGGCAGATCTACCTATTAAAAAAAAAAATCAATAAATCNCACTTGAGATACTTTTCCAGTATTAAAGAAATATACCCAAGCCATGGATTTAACCAGACATTTGCTTCATTTGGTATCTTAAGTGTTGCTATCAGCAGTAGTTTGTTTCAGATAGCAACTGTGTCATCCCAATTCGATTAAGAATTTGAAATTAATTCAGGCTTCTGCCAAATACTTACTGCTAAAATCTCAATCTCACTTGTTTTCTGTTGCAGGCTAGAAATGAATGTCTGAAGTCTTGTTTGCACCTGGCAACAAAAGATGGGCAAAAGTAAATTACACTGCATCTGTAACAGAGGTTGGGAACACATGTTCTGTTTCACAGATAAGAGGCTACTACTAGCACATGATATAAAACTACATTACATTTAAACTAAAGTTCACATTTAATAAAATTCTCAGTAGGAATTCTGAAATAATATTTCCAGAACCATGGTTCCTATTAAAATAATTACAGTATGTATGTACAATGATGGCTGAGTCATAATGTCACAGGTAATTGCCAACATACAAAATGCTAAAAAAAATGTAGCTTTTGCTTCAACTTTTTGTGTGATTCATAGTCTATTTTATAAAGAAAGAACAAACAGGATGTACTTGTGTAAGTTAGGTGACAGTGAAAAGATGAATTCTGCCATTCCTTTTCAGGATCACTTCTTAACACTTCATGTTTACATACCTGAATTTCTTGACGACGCCTGGCACTGGCAGATAATTTTTCAGGAGCTATAACACTAACATTAGGTACTACAAGAGTTCCATGTGATTCGAATATACCTGAAATACGAACATTTTTAGATAATATACTAAATTACTTTACTGCTAAAAACCCCCCAAAGTCAAGTAGATGGGATAGTGAAACATAGGCATTTAAGAATTTACATGCACATTTATGGGATGGAAGGGCTGGTTAGTAAGACTAAGATGTGTGATATATCAGTGTGACCTGAAACTAATAAAAGCGACCAAATACCTTGCAGAATTTCACAGAGGAATATAAACATACACCAAATATAAAAAAAGAGAAAAGCTGTTACAAGAATGAGGAAGCTATTTAAGACTCAGTCATCCATAAGAGCGTTAATGACAAAGCCCAGCCCCCAGCTTCACCAAATAAGAACTAGTAAAATTTGGAATGCCTTATACTGAAATCTAAATTGCCACCTCTGGTAATAAAAACCAGAGTTTAGCGTGGTCTCTCTCCCTCATGCAAGTGGAGCAGAAAGTTTCTTTAAAAACAACCACTACCAACACCACCCAGGGAGCACTTCTAGAAAACCTTTTCTTGCTCTGACTTTAAAAATTTACATTCCAGTAATATTTTTAAGCAGAAACAGTTTGTATGTTCTGTAACTAAAGACTAAATACCTGAAATACTAGTAAGTGATCCCTTTTGATTTGGTACTGAAACATTGTCTGAGGTTTCTCTAAAACAAAGACAGGGAAAAAAAATTACAATAATGAAGAAATAAGGTAATAAAGTAGTTTCAGTTACAAACATACTTATTTCATTCCAACACAAATAAATTTTTGGATACTTCCCAGCCAATTCTAATCTGGGGCCAACAGGAAATCATACAAAATTACATTACAAAAATCAAATCTAGAAGCAATCTTTATGCTTCCTATGGATACAGAAAAAGAAAAAAAGAGTGCTCTCCACTATGCAAGACTTATTTACATTATAATACAAGAATATATTATGAGAATATTGTCACCACATCCTTAATTTAATCTAAAGTTCTTAATATTTCTGTGGGATAATTAGCTGAAGTACAAAAGTAGTACTTACACTTGAGAGCAAACACTCAAAGAAGCTTTCAGTAATTCATTTGGNCTGGAGCATTTAACAAATATTTTTCTAGCTTCAGGCAGGCTCTTTAGATTAATTAAAAAAAAAGTTTTAAAACCTAGTACAAACTCCTTGAAGGAGAGAAACTACAATGGGTGAATTTAACATTCCTATTCATTAGGAACAGAAATTATTGTATATTGTTCAATTAGAGTTTTAATGACAATACTTAATTGCTTACCTCTAATGATAAGAAGTGTATCACAGTTGCTTTTGGCAGATCTACCTATTAAAAAAAAAAAAAAATCAATATTTAATGGTTCTTCTGTTAGCAGTTTGCTGACTTCAGAGTAGCTATACTGAAGGGAGTCAGGCTTCCCAAAGAAGCGCTTGTGCTGACAAAACTGGGAATTTACTAAGGTTTTAAGCAGGAATTTAAGCTGTTCATGAAAGATTCCATTAGGTAAAGTTCCAAAGAGGCAAAGAGGCAGTATGTTTCCCAAAAAGCACGATACCATTTTAAAGTCCTGTGTGACATGGTCAGCCAAGTCTAAAAAGCTATATACAAAAGTGATGCTGCTTTAAACCTAAGAGCAAATCTAGCAGGAGCAAGTTATTACATCTACCACAGCAGTTAGCTTAAGTACAGCTTAAGATTCTACAACTAAATACTTGCTAAATTTTGCTCTATGCAACTGTCTAATACACTCGAGATACTTTTCCAGTATTAAAGAAATATACCCAAGCCATGGATTTAACCAGACATTTGCTTCATTTGGTATCTTAAGTGTTGCTATCAGCAGTAGTTTGTTTCAGATAGCAACTGTGTCATCCCAATTCGATTAAGAATTTGAAATTAATTCAGGCTTCTGCCAAATACTTACTGCTAAAATCTCAATCTCACTTGTTTTCTGTTGCAGGCTAGAAATGAATGTCTGAAGTCTTGTTTGCACCTGGCAACAAAAGATGGGCAAAAGTAAATTACACTGCATCTGTAACAGAGGTTGGGAACACATGTTCTGTTTCACAGATAAGAGGCTACTACTAGCACATGATATAAAACTACATTACATTTAAACTAAAGTTCACATTTAATAAAATTCTCAGTAGGAATTCTGAAATAATATTTCCAGAACCATGGTTCCTATTAAAATAATTACAGTATGTATGTACAATGATGGCTGAGTCATAATGTCACAGGTAATTGCCAACATACAAAATGCTAAAAAAAATGTAGCTTTTGCTTCAACTTTTTGTGTGATTCATAGTCTATTTTATAAAGAAAGAACAAACAGGATGTACTTGTGTAAGTTAGGTGACAGTGAAAAGATGAATTCTGCCATTCCTTTTCAGGATCACTTCTTAACACTTCATGTTTACATACCTGAATTTCTTGACGACGCCTGGCACTGGCAGATAATTTTTCAGGAGCTATAACACTAACATTAGGTACTACAAGAGTTCCATGTGATTCGAATATACCTGAAATACGAACATTTTTAGATAATATACTAAATTACTTTACTGCTAAAAACCCCCCAAAGTCAAGTAGATGGGATAGTGAAACATAGGCATTTAAGAATTTACATGCACATTTATGGGATGGAAGGGCTGGTTAGTAAGACTAAGATGTGTGATATATCAGTGTGACCTGAAACTAATAAAAGCGACCAAATACCTTGCAGAATTTCACAGAGGAATATAAACATACACCAAATATAAAAAAAGAGAAAAGCTGTTACAAGAATGAGGAAGCTATTTAAGACTCAGTCATCCATAAGAGCGTTAATGACAAAGCCCAGCCCCCAGCTTCACCAAATAAGAACTAGTAAAATTTGGAATGCCTTATACTGAAATCTAAATTGCCACCTCTGGTAATAAAAACCAGAGTTTAGCGTGGTCTCTCTCCCTCATGCAAGTGGAGCAGAAAGTTTCTTTAAAAACAACCACTACCAACACCACCCAGGGAGCACTTCTAGAAAACCTTTTCTTGCTCTGACTTTAAAAATTTACATTCCAGTAATATTTTTAAGCAGAAACAGTTTGTATGTTCTGTAACTAAAGACTAAATACCTGAAATACTAGTAAGTGATCCCTTTTGATTTGGTACTGAAACATTGTCTGAGGTTTCTCTAAAACAAAGACAGGGAAAAAAAATTACAATAATGAAGAAATAAGGTAATAAAGTAGTTTCAGTTACAAACATACTTATTTCATTCCAACACAAATAAATTTTTGGATACTTCCCAGCCAATTCTAATCTGGGGCCAACAGGAAATCATACAAAATTACATTACAAAAATCAAATCTAGAAGCAATCTTTATGCTTC